>CAAKHF010009185.1:17231-30362 GCA_901007745.1 Hippocampus kuda
TTTTGGAGTAGTCTCATTTAGTGGGAACAACATTTTAAAGCCCCTTTAAGCACTGTAACTCCCTGACTCAGCTCTTCTGGAGTAAACCGCTGACTCCGTGCTGGTGTGTTGGTTCATTTGATGAAAGTCGGACGCTAGCAATTACGTGATAACATTTATCGAGGCTTAATTCATTAAGAGCCGCAAGGCCTTCGTGCCGTGCTCTAGTCAGCAGCGACTTGACTTTACTTGCCCCGCTGGCGAGTTGCACTGTGTATTTGTTTCGTACCAAATGAGGTGAATGTTGAAAACAAACAAACAAAAAAATAGCCCAAGAAATTTTCGCGAAACTTTATAGGCCAAGGGAGATGTCATCACAACTTGGAATAAATTGGTAAAAAAAACAACAACAAAAGGGATGCTCAGAGTCTTGCTGCTTTGAATGTGAGTTTGCTCATTTCTCCCAATTTGTGGAGTTTTTACTTCAAGTATGTACTTTTCCTACTTTTTCCCCAGTTGACAAGGTTCTAATCTTTTGGAAAAAGTTTTGCCTCTTTTGTTTTTAATAGTTCTACAAAGTATTTCAACCCAAACCACAATTACCGTTTTAGTTAAAGTATTTTCACAAACTATCGTCCCAGTAATCTTTTTTTTTTTTTTAACCTCATTCACTCCCAAAGACATTTTTAAACGTCTTTTCAGACTTGGTCTAGAATTGGCTGGTACTGAATGAGTTAAAGAGCAATTAAATCTAGAAAGAAGCGGACTTAATTTATTATTTAACTTAATTAAAACCATTGGTCCCCTTTTCACTGCAGTCTCAGGTTAGGCATGTAACGGCATGCACACGAACAATGGGGTTATCTTTTTCTCTCCATTAATAATTCACAAACTGTTGCGCTGAGGTTTTTGCTTTTAGGCATTCTAAAATTGGTCGCTCAGCAGAGCAAGACAAAATTTACGGTTTGTCTCAACTTTACGAACACCATAAAGGTTTGGCTGTGCTTTGGCATGGTTGCGTGATTATTTCAGCCACATACTGGATGCAAAGTCGCTTTAGATGCACTTGTATTGAAAAACGAACAGAAACCCAACATGACTCCTGTGTATGGTCCAGGTTTTCATGGAGCCAGGTGGCTCGGACACTCGCACGGCCTGCATCTCTGAGCTTTATGACATCGCCTTAATCCAGACCGATCTTCTCAAAGCCATTTCTGAGCCTGACTACTTCACCCGCCGTGTCCAGATCTGCCGGGAGAACTATGAGAAGAATGTCCAGCAGGGGTCAAGCTAGAGCACTGCTGAGTGTCTTCTCTCAACCACGTCTGGTCTTGAGGAACTCCATCTCAGGGTATCATTATCTGTTGGAATGCTAGAGACAAGGAGATGTTGGCAATATCCGTAGCAATTCTTAGCTCAGAAGAAAGTAATTTGCAGAAAAGGCAAAAATAATGACATTGGCAAATTGAAGAAGGGGGGGGGGAATCTGCTTTATTGAGTGAATTTAATTAATGCCAGACTTGAATATTTTACCATCCCAAAGAAAATAATGAATCTCCAAGCTTTGTTTTGAGGAAAAAAAGTGTTTTTTTTATTTATTTAGTTAACAAAGGTAGTAAAAATTACACAAATGCAATGTGTTTGCAGCACACATTACAGTTTATAATACACTGAGTCATAACGACAGTTAAACATAAATGTGGATTTTTTTTCTCCATATACATTATGAATAATATGTCGCTAAATTAGAGAGACTGACTTAGAGCAGAAGCGCAATGAATAATACAGCTAGGTAATAAATACCATATTCAATGCACTACAAGGCGCTTCGGAGTATAAGGTGCACCCTCAGCGAATGGCCTATTTTAAAACTTTTCATATGTAGGGCGCACTGCATTATAAGATAGAATAGAAACGGCAGTTGTGTTATGCATCCACCAGATGGAAGTACGCTAAAGGAATACAATACGATACATGTTTTTTTTATATAGAGCTTTCACAACTGCTGCAGCTGTAACAAAGCACTTTACAGAACATTTAAAATACTACGTCCAAGAAATAAGATAAGATAAGATATCCTTTATTTGTCCCACACTGTCATGATATTGTAAGGCACATTGGATTATATGGCGCACTGGCGGCTTTTGAGAAAATGAAATGCTTTTAGGTGCGCCTTATAGTGTGGAAGATACGGTACTCAAACATTTTTTTAGTTTTTCTTTGTGGCGGTCCTTAAGTAATTGGGGTCAAATGAAGCCAAAAGCCTGTTTAGTCAATACTTTACCTCTATTCAGACCTGGTAGGCATAATTATCCTATGATGAGGTTATTAGGCCAATACCTGTGGAAACACCTCATGAAAATCTTTGCACTCCCAACATCTGGCCCTTTAGATGCTCATCAACACATTGCGTGATGATTTTTGTCAATGCATTATGCACTCTTGGGTTGCACATCACTATTTACTGTCATGTATGATGTGCAATGTTAAAGCACTGGAACCTATCGTAAGGTTGAGCAGGTGTTGGAGAAGGGTTTAATAAATCATTCTACGTCTTAGGTGTCGACAGATATTTTATACCTCCTTCATGGATATTGTTTTATTTGCAGTTAATTTATTGCTGAATTATGAGAGACAAAATTAAATCAATATAAAAGAAACTTTGTGGCGTGGAGCATTCAGAGCCATTGTTTGAAATTGAGTTTTTTTTTTTTAATTAAGGGGTTGATTTTCTTGAACAAAGTTTGCATTGTAGCGACCACAGTCTTCCATGGGCAGGAGGTTGGGATCTATGGAGGTGTACAATTTGGTGCTTATCCAAATTAGGGTTGTTTGGCTTTTGCTCGTCCTGGAATTTCACTCCACACTCCACTCCAGTGTGAACATTCTGTGTCATCTTGAAGATACTGTACTGGATTATTTTTATTAAACAATCACATTTTACTCCACACTTGAATTTCACACCTCAGGTCTACTCCAGTGTAAACATTCCCTGTCATCTTGAAGATACTGTGTTATTTTTATAATTGCATTTTACTGGTTTTCTTGAAATGGGAGCAATTTGGGTGCTTGTTGGTGGCGACGTTGGTTACAGGTATGAACTCATTCACTCCCAAAGACGTTTTTAAACGTCTTTTCAGACTTGGTCCAGAATTGGCTGGTACTGAATGAGTTCATGACGGTTTGAAGGTGCAAATATATCTTTTGAAAAGCGTATTTTTTTTTTATAAATCTGTCAAGGATGCCAATCAAAATTCTGATCAATTTTCTGCATCTCATCCAATGTTTTCGGGGGTGGCATGGCTCAGTGGTAGAGTTGACCAACCCAGAAGTTGGTGGTTCAATCCCAAGCTATTGTGGTCTTGTCAAAGTGTCCTTGAGCAAGATACTGAACCCCCGGTTGTTTTTGATGCTGCGTCATCAGTTGGTGAATGAGCAAACAGTGTAAAGTGCTTTGAGTATCCGCTGTCTCAAAAATTCCATTACACATACTGAACATCAACACTATTAAACATTTATTTGACTGCTTCTTCAGTTAACAATTTTTGTATGCTTCTTTCATGTCAAACTATTTTCTGTAGATGTTGATTTTAGTCTCCTCTTCCATTGGAGTTAAACTGTCGTGTAAATTGAGGATATGCTACGGTAGGTAAATAACTTCAAAGTGAGACATCCAACGCAGGCTGTAACTTACTTTGTACATAGTTTACTTTGTACAGGTGAGTTGGATCACGCCTACAGTGAATGTTGGAAATTCAGCCATGATCATGCCAAGGATTGTCGAATTAATTCCTTTTTCTGTTGCTCGGATGGACGCCACAGATATACTCTTTTGACACTGATATGGCCTAGACCTGATGTTAGCTAGCATGTTAGCCACTACGTGTTGATGAAAGACAACCAAATGAACTTTCTACAGTCTTGTGAGAAAATGTCTTCCACTTCCGAAATCAGCAGTCTTGCCTAGTTACCACCTCCACTCGATTTATCCTTCTCACCCACCCCACACATATTTTTGTCATTATTTTCAGTCCAGGACAGCAGCAGCCACTTATTTATTTGTTTACCAACATTAATGAAAGATTTAATACATGTTAAGATTATGAGGGGTCCTTTGGAAAAAAAAAATCTCCCTCGTGAAGTTTGAGAAGCCCTGAAGTCTACAGGAAAAGACATTAATGACTGCAGAGCCTACTTTGTCCGCATGAGGGCAGCAGCGTCCCACTTAGTTATTTTTAACCACTTCCCTCCTCTCAGGTGAGTTACCTGATTTTGTTGGAGGCGAACGAAATGGACACAATGCGAGTTTTCTCTCCCTTGGATGATGAATGTCCACGAGCTGGTCGCAGTGTTTGAATTGTCACTTGAGGAAGGCGGAAGGTGCAGCTTGCGCGCATTTGACGGTTGCGTCAGTTTTACGCACAGACGAACCACAGAAAGGGAGAGAGAGAGAGAGGCGGAGAGCAAGTGAGGAGGAAATCGGAGGGCAGCTGGATGGTGTAAATGTTGCCGGAAACTGTTGGATGTCGGCGCTTTAATGAAACGGGCACCTGCACCTGGGAACATGTCGTGACCATTTTGATACCTGTGGGCTACGTGGCACCATTGCTGCACCTTCGCACCGATCTGCCCGGATAGCAAGGTACAAACATTTCTTCGCACAACTTTACACACCTTTGAGCTTGTATTTGCTGATCAAATCAAAAGTATTGTGTTATAGCCAGGAGAGTAGTTCGTACATGGGTTTAAGAGCATGTTCGCTTCTTGGGGCTGTTGAGGCTGGTGGTCAACTTCGAGTTCCAAAATAGCCATTGACATGGTTTGTCATTTATTTGTACTGTATACTTGCTGACCACTTTATAAGAAATGTCTCATACTGAGAGGTTTCTAATGTTTTGACTTTCTTGCTACAAACCAAGTGGTCGGTCTCCACTTTATTTTTTTGTGCCCCATTTTAGCTGTTTTGATGCAAATGTTGAACTTTCCAAGGGTGGGGAACTTAATTACCTGATTTTGTTATTTCTAAGTTCATTATTCATTCTTTAAATATATCTATGATTATGTTTCCATCCAATTGTACCTTTTGACTATGGCCACTCTTATCCAGTTGAAATTTAAAAAATCCTGATATACTGGGTCGAGTCGTACTATGTGAACAAAATGGGTTGTCTCGAACCAAAATGTAAATGTTTTGCATTTTGTTTTCTACCTATTTACATAATTCATAGTTTTTGGGACAAGAAAATAATGACATTTTAATTTGTGTTGACTCTTCTTCTGACTGCATTAGAAATGGTGTGCTGTTACAACTAGAAGAAAAAAGATGGTGGGCCTACTGAAAAAAAAAAGCATTTTATTTTGAGTTTTTTTCCCCCAAACCTGCGCATTGTTTAAAAAATGTATAATTTACACTAATTTTGACAACTAATGTTAAGCACTCTATGCGGTGTAAGTTCATTCATTCATTCATTCATTCATCTTCCGAACCGCTTTATCCTCACTAGGGTCACGGGGGGTACTGGAGCTAACCCAGCTGTCTTCGGGCAGTAGGCGGGGGACACCCTGAATTGGTTGCCAGCCAATCGCAGGGCACACAGAGACAAACAGCCATGCACGCTCACACTCACACCTCGGGACAATTTAGAGTATTCAATCCGCCTGCCATGCATGTTTTTGGAATGTGGGAGGAAACCGGAGCACCCGGAGAAAACCCACGCAAGCCCGGGGAGAACATGCAAACTCCACACAGGGAAGCCGGAGCTGGAATTGAACCCGGTACCTCTGCACTGTGAAGTCGACGTGCTAACCACTGGACTACCGGGCCGCCCCGCGGTGTAAGTTAAAAAACAAAAACATCTTAAAAATTATTGACTGCCTGTAATTGAATAAGGCCAGAGAGTTAACCAAACTACAGTATTGGCAGCATCTCACTACAATCACAATAGTAGATCTGAATAACTTTCTGATAGTACCAATCAAAATTGAGCATAAACTTTATAAAGGCAAGATTTTCTTTGCCCAACTCTTAGCATGGTTGGATCACAAGGGATTGCAATTTTGTACATAACATCTCAGCTTCTTTACCTGCGGTCAAAAGAGATATTAGTCATTCATTCATTCATCTTCCGAACCGCTTGATCCTCATTAGGGTCGCGGGGGGTGCTGCAGCCTATCCCTGTAAATTGATATCAATCTATACACAAGGTTCACCAACAATATGAACTCAGCGCTGACCTTTCGAATCACATTTTTGCCTTGTGAAATGATTATTTCCTTTGTTGCATAACTGATGAGTTCTTATTGAAGTTGGCTAGCGATCCCGAAAAGCACTCTGAGGGTTCTTCATTTGTGCCGTAAACAAAGACATTCTTTATGATTTTGTCCTTCATGCATCCCTTCTTAGTTATGCGATCTGTGCATGACATTGATTGCTTCCCCCTTCCTTAATCTTCTGCGTCTTTGCCACTAAGAACCTTTTATTTGCTGTTTCCTCATTAAACAGAGATATGACGATAATGGGTCAAAAGGTCATTTTCGGTCTTTTAACCCAAAACCCCCAATGGTGCCTTGTTTAATTCACCACTTAAATTTTGTCATTGAGAGGTACATAAAACAAAATAGCAGTTTGTTGAATATCTGAGTCAAGTTTTTTTATCATCTCAATTTCTTCAGGAAAATTTGACTTTTCAAGACATTTCATCCAGGTTTCTGACCTCACCTCAGTAACAGAATCAGCTCTTGTCAAAGTGCTTCATGACGTAAGATGGCACATAGACTCAGGAAAGGTGTCAGTTCCAGTTTTACTGGATCTCAGGTCGGAATAAATGGAACCCCCCTAAAGTGGTTCATGCGATTCTCAAAGGAAAGGACTTGTGATGTGGGATCCCTCAAGGATCTGTCCTTGGAACTCATTTTGTTCAGCGTGTACATGGTACCCTTGGGTCAAATTCTTCACAACTCTAATGTTGACTGTCATGACTATGCAGTTGACACACAAGCTATATGTCTTTGTGTCCCCAAATGACATTTAAGGTGTTCTGTCACTGTCTAAAACAAATATATAACTTGATGAACCAAAATTTACTTCAACCCAAATAAAACAAAACAAATATATTTGTTTTTGGTAATAAAGAAGAGGATTGCTCTTGGAGCCCCTGTCTTTAAAAATCAAAGAAAAAGACCAAGTCAAAAACATTGGTCCGTTGATAGAGTCGGATCTGACTTTGAGCAGTCATGTCAAATGAATCACTGAAATAACCTTTGCCCAGCTTAAAACATATCCAGAGTGAGGGGTTGCATGCTTCCAGCAGAACAGGATTGTCACTTGCTGCTGCTGCTTCTGGGTCATTTGTGAAGTCACTTGCTTTGGACACGAGGAGAAGCTTATCCCTGTTTTTAATCTTCCTTGACAATTGTAATCGTCTTCTGCCTGGAGTCCCCCAAAAGAGCATCAAACAGCTGCAGCTCATTCAGAACAGTACAGCTTAGGTTCTGACCAGGAAAAAAAACAACAAAAAAAACACGTTCAGTACATATTATTTCAGTTTTAAAAGCGTTCCCCTGACTTCCAGAGCTGTAGGATAGACTTGAAGACTATACTACTGATGTATATCTAGCTTGGATAGGATCTAGCTTTCCATGATTCTGAAATGAATAAGTGATTAAAACAACAGATGACTGAATGCTCCATCAGCTCTTGTTGCATGCCATTTAATCATGCAGGTGTACCCACTGAAGTATAATCAAACATGAATAAATGTAGAAACTGTATGTAATATCGAGAAATGAGAAGAAATGTTCACGAAATCCCTGACTATCTCTTACTGATGAAAATGAGGCTCCGACAGCAACTACAGTATTATTGTGTATTTTTTTTTCTCTCAGTCTCCATGGTTACACATTCAAAAATGAGTTTTTTTTTTTTGTGGGATAAATAATGAGAAGTGCAGGGTTACATTGAAATGATTTAGTGTCTTGTGTGGCATTTTGTGTGTTGCTCCATGATGGAGCAGATTTCAGGATTTATGGAAAATTTGCAGGGCAGATAATTACGGTACAACTGTTTAAGAGAAGTGGCTCCCCTCTGCTGCTCTTTCCTGCGTCTGGATCACCAGTCGAAAGAAGGATTCAGTCACATACCTAGAGAAGAGCCTTTGCACCCCTTCTCCCCTCTTTTCTCGGACTCCTAACACATGTGCTAATCAGCATAATGAGGATCACAGATGACGTGCGGCGTCAGGGCCTGTCTCGTCGGGTTCCGAGCAGGGTTGCGTGATGCGCCGGCGGCTCTCGTTGTGCCAGTAGAATGCCACCTTCAATTACGACCAGTCTCCGTGAAGGCGGGCATTCAGAAGGACACGGCCTTGTACGAATGATGGATGGCATTATGGAGTCATGCATGACTTAGGTCACCGGTGTCAAACTTTTTTTTTTTTTTTAGCGACAGTCACATTCTAGCTATGGTTGCGGGTGGTTCGAATGTATATGATGGGGGGTGTAATAGTACACCAAATATCATGGATCAGTACATATCTTGTGGTATTGTTCAGAGCTTGGAAAACATTGGTTTATATTCCCTCCCCCCGACTGTCTCCAAAGTCCTTATGTTTTATAGAAACAGGAACATATTTGATGACATTTTAAAATGTAACTTCAAGATCTGAAAATGGGAATTGGTAATTTCTAAAAAGGAAAAAAAAAATTGGTCATATTTGTTTAAATAGTCAACTTGACTACATGTTCAATATGATCTGTGAAAAAAATCTGTGACTTTGCGAGTCATTACAGAAAGGGATCACTTCTCAGATTGCAGGTTTCGTGGCATCCATCGTTAGTCGAATTTGTCACGTTTTCCGCATGGGGGATGCGCAGCTCACCTGTGATGATAAGCAATGTAGAAAACGGACGGATGGATAGTAACAATAACTTTATTCATTGGCTTTCAAGGACGCTTAAGCCGTAGGAGCACAAATACGCACAAGTTGATTGTCAAGTACCTTTTCTTTGTCTTTCTTGTGCTTTTAAATTCTGGATTTTTTGCCAACACGTTTGAAAAATGAAGGCGTTGTGTGTAGCTCGGTGTTTTAAAATATGACTGTGTTTTATATTCTTCACGTATATGCATACACACTCCTGCGCATGAACAAAACACTCACAGGCTGACACTGCAGACGTCAACTTGGGTGGATGAGTGTGGATTGCAGCCAATTTTTCCATCAGAGGATGAAGTGGGATAGATGCCACGGACAGTTTGGACGTTCCAAGCGGCCAACGCTGACTTTTACAGCAGCGCGAGTTGTCTGAACGAGAGAGCTTTGCAACAAGTAGGGCATATGCAGAAGAAAATTACGAATATTATCAATTATTTCTCCGTTTGATCAGACTTAACAGCACCCATTTCTATCTATGCATCCATTTTCGATAGCACTTTGTCTTCATTAGGTATTGCTGGCGCTCTGGATTCTATCCCAGCCGACTGTGGGCAAAAGGTGGAATATACCGTGGACTGGTTGCCAGCCAATCACAGAGCACATACTGTATCACCCCTGGCAAAAAAACAAAAACAAAAAAAGTATAAATGGAATTATCAGTCCCAGAGGATTTTCAGTCAGCTGTTTACATTTGGAGGGGAAAAAAAGCAGATCACAGACATGACACAAAATGAAAGTGAATTTCAAATCGCAGCATTCTGGCTTCAAGAAACAATGAATCAAATTAAGAAAAAGTATGTGCTAGTTGCTAGTCACAAAGCGTTATTTTTTTTTTTGTGATCAAGTAGATGGAAAAAAAATATGGAATCACTCAATTATGGGTGATCTACTACTGAGCCACACAAGGAATGTTTTCACTATTTTTACTCGATGGCTCCGTGCATTGTCATCTTGACAAATGATTTCATCATTCCCAAATGTCCTTTTAGATGAAGAGAGTCTAAAATGTCAACGCAAACTTGGGCATTTATTGAAGATGTAATGACAGCCATTTTCCCCAGCTCCCTTTCATATCATCAATGACTGAGGGAATTTGCATGTTTTCTTCAGGCGGTCTTCTTCACACATGTCATTGGAACGGCACCAAACTAAAGTTCCGGCAACATCCCCTTGCCAAATGAAAATTTGTGGTTCATCACTGAATATGACTTTGATCTCAGGAGGGATCTGAAAATGGCTGTCCGCTGCTGACACTCTCTCCGTGCAATCTGATTGAGCTTGAGAGGTGGGCAAAACTGCCCCTAGATAAATTGTGCCTAGCTTGTGACATCATATTCACAAAGACTTGACTGCCAAAGTATTGAGTAAAGGTTGTGAATACTTAGCAACATGTGACGTCTTAGTTTTTGGTTAGCACGTCGGCTTCACGGTGCTTCACAGAGGTGCAAGGTTAGATTCCGGCTCCGGCCTTCCTGTGTGGAGTTTGAATGTTCTCCCTGTGCCTGTGCGGGTTTTCTCCGGATACTTCGGTTTCCTCCCACATTCCAAAAAACATGTGTGGCAGGTTAATGGAACACTCTAAATTGTCCCTTGGTGTGAGTGTGAGCGCGGATGTTTGTTCGTCTCTGTGTGCCTTGCGATTGGCTGGCAACCAATTCAGGGTGTCCCCCGCCTATTGCCCGAAGATAGCTAGGATAGGCTCCAGCACCCCCGTGACCCTTGTGAGGATAAACGGATCGGAAAATGGATGGATAGATGAATTTGAAGAAAATTCCCCAAGATATTTTTTCACATCATTACAGTGAGTTGTGTGTAGAATTTTGAGGAGGGGGGAATCATTTATTCCATTTCAGGATGAGGCTGTAACATAAAAAAAAAAAAAAAAAGTGAAACCCTGTAACTACTTTCTGGGTACTCTTTTTATTTTATTTTTTTTTAGTATTTACGTTGGTTGGCTTTGGGAGGTATCAAAATTGCTTTGATGGTCTGAGTCACTTAAGTGTGTTAAATATGCAAAATAAATAACATCAGGAAGGGGCAAATTCACGGCAGTACAACACTTTATTTATTTATTTTTGTTAGCACTGTTACCGACATTATATCGGCATGGCTTGTTTTGTGTGTGTGTATACTTCACTGACTTCCATTGTATTGGGGATGACATGACTCCGGAGAGACTCCGTATCAGCGAACTATTGCCCAAATCTTTCCTCCTCCATAAAACAGCTTTTTTTTTCAAGTGAATGGTCTCTCGCTTTTCAAATTTCCCCGAGGACACGTCTGCATTTAAACAACACTCTCAGTTCCGTGCATTCTACTTGTAATTTGTTAACGCTGCTTCACAGTCCCTGTCCTCCAATAAAATGTCCCCTGACCCCGGAGACTGTAGATGGAGATATTATGCAGCAAAGACAGTGTGTAGATGAATAACATTAATCTTCCGTGCGTGTTAACGGACTCATTGCTGCCATAAAGTTCTCAAATTAGCACCATAAAAATGCAGAGTTGGAATTATGAGAAACGGATTCAGGCGGATCTCACCTTTTTCAACAGCGCGTGACAATTGACATGCAGTTAAGTGCTGTGAGCAATTTCCCGTGGGGGGGGGGGTAATAGCAGTTTGGAGCGCACGGCGAACAATCCAGCTCTGCGGCGAATGATTATTTTCAAAACATTGCTTCCACGTTTGTGTGTGCATGTGAAAGTTTGGCCGTGTGACACATGCCTGCCACTTGGAATCGTGGGCTTTATCTTGACTTGGCCAGAGGCAGAGCGATGCATCAGCTCATGGCAACTGTATGCCCTCTGATGCTTCGTGTGAGCGCTGCCACTACAAGATATACACACTTGAGTTCAGCCGCAATGTGATTCTCCCTTAGAAACTAAAAGCTGCCAAAATATGGCTGACAAGGATGACTTCATACCTGCAAAAATGCAGATCATCACTGGTCTTCATTTGATTCGCTACAAAGTGTGTTGACATGCAGCCTCCGATCTCTATCCTGTGAGTCAATAGTTACATCGATCTATCTATTGATGTTGAGCCTTAACGCGTAATACTGTGGGATTAAAAAAAAAAAAGTGTGAAAACTTGTTGCTTGATTTGTCAACAGCATTTTAAGACGTGTTCAAATTTCAGATTGACCATGCCAAATTTGCCTTTTCGTGACTCAGAATGGCTGTGTTGTGCACTTCGCAGAGAAAGGACAGGGGAAGTCGGTGGCAACAAGAAGTAAGACAGACACCAGCCAGGGAAATTATTCGAAACACGGGACTATGGTCAAGTTTAGCGATTTCAATCATTTCTCAGTAGGAATGTTTTGTTGTTCTACTTCTTCCTTTCATAACTTTGCTGCTGTGAATTGGGAATTTCTCCATTGCGAGACTAATGAAGGTTTGCGTATGTCGTGTATATATATATAATCGGCATGTTAAAATAGTGACCATGATCCACAATCACCTTTTCCCCATGCCAACATAGCTTAGCATCCATTTTACTTTGTATTAAAAAAAAAAAAAACAACAACAAAAAAACAACACTTAGACTTCAAGTAGAAAAAAAAAGTTGCGTCGTCTGACCAAACAGTCAGCTGAGGCCCCCCGCTGCTCGTTGCCGAGCAACAATCGCATGCTGAGGCTGCGGCGGTAAAGAGGGCACACAGCTTTGGACCAGCCGGGGTGATCTTTGTAAAATTGGCTGGTGGCCCCGTTTAATTGCCATCATGAATGGTTTAAATATTAGCCTGTGACCGTACCAAATGCACACCAAAATTCTGATGTAGCTGATTAAACAAAAGTTCGATTCCACTTTATAGCTTGAATGAATCCTATTTGCTTGGGATAAAATACGACAGAAAAAAAAAATCATCCAGATTATCCACTTGTTTGTGTCCCATGATTTACTTCAAAATGAAAAGAATGATACAATATTATTACAGAATAAGAAAAATACCTGTAAATGATGTGACTAAATGCGAATGTTGTGACCAAATGTGAATTAGTGCTGGAATTATATTTGACTAGATCTCTAACTATACTGATTGAGATCCCTATTAACTTGTCAGTCAGTGGAATGAAACCGCTTATAGATTTACCTTGACCTTATTTCATTTGTTCACAACAGGACAATACACCAATCAGTGTGTGGCTCTCGTCTCTTACTCCAAAATTAATCAATCTAGAAAGTGAAATAAAAGATGAACAGACCTCAAAAAAAAAAAAA
>CAAKHF010009188.1:0-16519 GCA_901007745.1 Hippocampus kuda
CACTTTTCCGGCACACGCTTTGTTGTTTAAAGCAGTTTGAGATGAAAGAGGAGAGAATCAAAGTGTCCTTTCACCAGTGGATCAGAGACGTCATGCTCAAAATGTGCACACGTTGGCTACAAGCTAAGTTTCAAAGTCAACAAGCTGTAGCATCCATTGACGAAAAAAAAGATTGGTTCACTTCTCCTGTCCCATGGCAATCCGTTTCAATTCCAAGCGGCGACTCTCGGTTCCAAATACGCATCGGCGCTCTGCGCCAATGCTCCCCTCTCCTCATCCTCAACTTCAGCAGCCATCCATCCAGCCGCACCAACGCCGACTGTCCAACAGTGCCAACATCTCCACTGAACAAAACGGGGTTGTGAAAAATGCTGCCCATTACAGGCGCAAAAAACACAAGTGCCCCAAGTCTGTCCAGCACCGTAACATGCAAATATGCTTTCTGGGGGCTGTGATCAGACATTGCAGGAACTTGATATTTCAAATGTACACAGTGGTACCGCATGTTATGAACTTCATCTGAACATTCATTTGCTGATCCGCTTTATCCTCACACGGGTCGCGGGGCCTATCCCAGCCGTCTTCGGGCAGTCGGCGGGGTACACCCTGAACCGGTTGCCAGCCAATGGCAGGGCACACAGAGACAAACAACCATCCACACTCACGCTCACACCTAGGGATAATTTAGAGTGCTCCATTAACCTACCGTGCATGTTTTTGGAATGTGGGTGGAAACCGGAGTACCCGGAGAAAACCCACACAGACACATGAAGAACATGTAAACTCCACACAGGAAGGCTGGAGCCGGAAATCAACCTTGCACCTTTGCACCATGAGGTCAACGTACTACCCACTCGACCACCGGGCCGCCCAGATACTAAATGCCAATGTAATTTATTTAGACACACACGCGCACACACGCACACACGCACACACACACAATTTCTAAACCTACCTGTCCCAATGTAATAAAGTAATTGCCCCCTGAACCTAATAATGGGTTGTGCAACCCTTGGCAGCGTAAAAGGAAATCAAATGCTTGCGAAAATTGAATCAGGCTCTTTTCAAAGGTCAGGTGTTTCATTAAATTACGTGTTTTCCATTATTTATGAATGTTCGAGGGGGGACCATAGTTATACAGATTGGCGAAATTAATTATGCTTCAAATAACCTGTGTGCTAAAACAAAAGTAATCAATTTGGGCCTGTTTTATTCATGTCATAAATCTCCATTCAACGATGTTCTATTCGATATCAAGGTGATTAGAATTTGTCATCACGTAATGAGATAATCACCCATCATGTAATGAGAAAAGATAAGAAAACCTTTATTTGTCTCACAATGGAGAAATTCGCAATGTTGTGATTGTAGGTTTTGGAAAAGTATGCTCCTGGTTTGGCTGCCGTGTGCATGTCTGATATTGCTCACCATGGTGCAAGGAATGCTTGGGAAAGTTTGTGTGAATGCTGAGACGCGTGGAGAATTAGAGGGAACATTGCCCGCAACCCTTGTGAGGATCAAGCAGCTCACATAATGGATGGAGGGATGAGTCATTTGGAGAATACAATACAATACATTACAATGCAATACATCTTTATTTATATCGCCCTTTCACAACAGCTGCAGCTGAAAAAAAAAAGCGCTTCACAGAACAGCTAACATAAAATGATGAAGTGGCTAGGGAGAGGGAAGTCTGGGCTTCCCTCCTGAAGCTGCTGCCCCCGCGACCCGACCCCGGATAAGCGGTGGAAAATGGATGGATGGATGGACATTGCATAAGACATGGACAGTCATGCAAATCGTAACCACTATACCTGCATACGCCTTATTTGAAACAATTCTAGATGAAAGAGGAGAGAATCAAAGTGTCCTTTCACCAGCGAATCAGTCACCATGCTCAAAATCTGCACGTTTGCTACAAGCTACCTTTGAATGTAAACAAGAAGCTGTAGTGTCCATTTACGTAAAAATACATTTGTTCATTCCTGTCCCATGTAAATCAGCATCTATTCCAAGCGCCAACTCTCAGTTCCAAATATGCGTCCGCGCGCCACGCCAACGCTCCTTTTTCCTCATGCTCAGCTCCAACAGCCATCCATCCAGCCGCACCAACGCAGACTGTCCAACCGCGCCCACATGAAAAAAAAAGGGTTGTGAAAAATGCTGCCCATTACAGTCGCAAAAAACACAAGCGCCCCGAGGTGCTGACATTCCCCCCATCAAAATCAGTGCTTGCACACGCGTGCTGCCGAGAAGGCGCAACCATCAAGCACAGATTCTTCTCCTTCGATGAATATCATGGCCAAAATGCTAAAAAACAAAAACAAAACATGTCCACAACAGGTCCACACAAAGGACAACAAACACCATATGACATCGTAAAAGACAAAAACAACAACAACAAAAAAGCAGAGCTCTTGAAGAGGTCTTGTAGATGGCTGCTAACTACGGCGCCATCTCTGTAGATTTCCCTTCTTTAAATGATTCAATTGTGACAGCTCGACACATATTTTACTCTTTAACAATTGTTTTGGTGGCGGCCCGCTGGTCGAGTGGTTAGCACATCGACCCCACAGTGCAGAGGTTGTGGGTTCGATTCCAGCTCCGGCCTTCCTGTGTGGAGTTTGCATGTTCTACCAGCGCCTGAGTGGGTTTTCTCCGGGTACTCCGATTTTCTCCCACATTCCAAAAACGGTGTGAGTGTGAGCGCGAATGGTTGTTCGTCTCTGTGTGCCCTGTGATTGGCTGGCAACCGGTTCAGGGTGTCCCCCTCCTATTGCCCTAAGACAGCTGGGATAGGCTCCAGCACCCCCCCGCGAACCGAGTGAGTATAAAGCGGTTCGGAAAATGAATAATTGTTTTGAAACTACAGCATAAACCAAAGCATAAAAGTTGCTCAAGTAAACCACTTCACATGAAACACACATGCCATAAAATAAAGCATCAACAGTTTATTACATCTGCAAAAAGTGTCAAAAGGGATGTGCTAACTTTTCTATCTCGTGTGCTTAACACGGATAAACTCACTATTCACCTTTAACGTGACGGTTTACAGATGAGGGATGGGCAAATGTATTTCTGCAGGTTCTCAACATCTGCTTTCGTATCAGGCTCACGGTGAATGGAATAATGCTCGTCGGTTATTGTTTCCATGTTTGCCAAATGTCAGCTCAATCAGGCAGTCCTTTTGTGATTTGAAGCAATGTCATTCCATCTTCATTGCATAATTGCTTTTTTTTGTCCCGAGAGATGTTTAACTTACTGGATCACCCGGCGAAGTTTTTGTATAAATTTAACATTGTGCCTTAATTTAATTTTGTGTTTTCCCAATCAAGCTCTGTCGAGACTGGACCGAAAACAAGTTTTCACAGAGTCCCGAGGCCTGGCTGACAGTTGGACGCCTTTTCATCTTCTGCCGTTTTCTTCAGGGAGTGGATACGTCCCTCATCTCCATCCCATCATTCTCTGTTTGGCACACTAGCGTTCACAGGTACACTCCTATTCAAGGAAAGAGCTTTGGAGATTGACACTGCCGACATTCCTGAGCATCGTAACTCTGGGAGCAAGTTCCGTCAGGCTGAGCAGCTTTCAGAACACGTCAGCAAATTTGAAACACTACAGTTCTCCGGAGGCTAGTCTCTCTTTTTTTTCCCCCCTGATCGGCATCAGGATTACTTTCACCTTGAAAATATCCCGTGACCTTATGCCAAGCTTGATTAGTCTCCCTTTTTTTGTATTCATGTATGCTAACATATTGTGAACTACAGTTTCTTCCAAAAACGAGGTGAGCTGTAAACGCTCAATAAACCAAGGACGGCTTTTCTATATAAGTGGTGGAAAACAAAATGTGAGTTACGGATGAATGTACTGAAGCAGGCTACAATTTTAGAACACATACGAATTATTATGAATAGATCATGACCCTTCTTCATTGCTGTGTTTTCTGATATGTTTAATGACAAAATTAAGGACTCATTTTGTACATATTATTTTTAACAGAAATAATATAAAAGTATATGAAAAGTTATTAAATATGTAAACTCTGCTCTGTTTTGCCCTAACTAACCTTAGCCCAAGTGAAATGTGATGTTATTTTACTTATCCATATTGTAATTGATTCTTTCAAGCTCCAACCGGGCCTGCAAGACGTGAGCATCATCATAAAAAAAACAAACAAACAAACAAATGGAAAAAAAAACAACTCACAATAACACTGAGAAAGTTGACTACTTATGTTCTAAAGATTCAAAAACAAGTGTAGTCACAACATGGATCAGGATTGTGCCGATGTCATGTTTGTCGGAGCCAGGCCTATAATTATTTTTCCCTTCCAAAATAATTATTTTATCGGCTACTTCATGAGTCTTTTCAATAGAAAAGGATGGCTTGACGGCTATTGGATGGGGAGTTGATGAAAGAATGAGATACCCGGTTCAAATTTTTTCATAGAATAAGACCGGTGAGAGCTTGCATGTGCAATGTGTGTTGATTTACTGGAGGGCATTATTAATAAATCACAAAACACCTCAGTCAAGATGGAATCTTACTCCGAGGCTGCTAAAAAAAAATGTGTTGCCCAAGGCCTCAACAGACTGTGGTTGGATTTTAGTATCGAGCTTATCCACAAAGGGAAAACAGTATCAGTGAAAATCAAATGGCGATGTTTTCCTCTAACTTCCGGGTCTAGAATTTCTCCTCTCGCCTGACAAGTACTTAATTCCTTCTGCTACTGTGCCTTACTACTACCATCGGTCCCCCTTGTCCATTTTCATACGAACACAAAGCAAACAATATTTGCTTAACTGTCTCACATTCTGGCAAGTTTATATTGTTACAGTATTTGTGATGGGTATGATAATTGCGTCATAATGTGATCTACTGCAGAGAGGAAATGAATACTATTTTTTAGTGAGTCCCGAGGCTTATACTGGGGTTACAGTGTTGTGTATTTATGATAATTTACAAATGTCTTTTTCAACGTCGCATCATAACAGTTGGTAAAGCATTCAGTGTAATGCAAAGAGAGTTATAATTAAAACCAGAGCAAAGAAACCACTTGTTGACTGTCACTTTTTTTTTGTGTGTGTGTGCATCTGAAAGCAGATCGAACACATGCTCAAATTAATTTGAAGTGACTGGTTCAAAGCCCACTCTCATTCTTCAGCCACACTTCAGTCAGAAATCATTCAAATTCCACCTGTCGCGTTTCCACCTGTACGAAGGGTGTGTATGCCCAAAAATGTGGCGTATGCATTTTTTTCTCCTGCTCAATTCTTTACCTTGTCCCTCTCGGCAAGTTTGCGTAAATTCAACTTCCATTTCCCTTCTTATGTGGATGACAGCCAGACATCCCTTCCAGAGGCGATTGCTCCAAGACTGCAAGGGAAGCTCAGCTTCCCCGAAAATGTCAAAAAGTAAGCGATCAAATACATGCGTGGACATGCAATTGTATGTACATGTCATTGACTAAATATGCGCTACAACGCGCTCAACTTTTGTTCGGAATCAGCTTCTTATTACTGGTTACGACGCGACTCTCTTCTCATTCATTCCCGCAGCTTCACTGTGCTTAAAACTGTGTGGACGCTGAGCGTCTGCAGCGCGGACGCTGGGCGTCTCGAGAGTTCTGAGTAGGTTGTCGTAATTGAAACAAGACGAGTCATTGGATAAATGCTGGTTTTGTCCCGCCCGTCGGACACTCAGCGTCTCTTGGAGTCTACGGACAGTGGGCGTGTATCGGCCCGCCCGGACGCTGAGCTTTTCTGCATGATGATTGGATAATCTGTCTGAGGCTGAATCTCTTTTTGATTGACAGCAAAATCACCGATCTTTTGGTGTAGGCATCCGTGGGAGCATTTTTTAAGTCTCATTCTGATCTGAGTTGAACTGGAGACTTCTTCTAATCATTTTAGCGATACTCTCTTTTTTGAAAGCGACTCGTGACAAATTAATCTTTTATTTCTGGTGGGTTTTATTGTAGTTGCTTGTGTTCACAGCCTGACTTACATCACCACAGGGTCACAGATCATTTTCTTGAAAAGGAGCGGAGAGTAGAATTCATGTATAAACGGACCCTCCTTCCCCTCCTTGACAGACCAGCATCCGCCACTGATCCCTTCCCACCAAACACACCACCCTTTCTTCCACCTTCCCTCCCGTGTCGATTGGCCGTCCAAATTCAGACAAGGTTCGCCACAGAACAATGACCAAACAGAAGTCCTTTTTTTTTTTTTTTTTTTTGTAGGTACAAAGCCCGTACTTGCCAAAACGGACAGTTTTTCAGTCACATTGGAAACCTTTTTTAGTTTACTCAGGCTCAGATTGGAGGTGTCATCCACGATAACACACTCACTTTTGAATCCCACATTACATAACATCACTCTGTCCGCTGACATCAAGACATGGACAAGAGGTGGAAGGACTAAGTGTACCGCATCTCATCTACTACGCCCCTCCAAATGGATACCAGGTCATGGGACAACGACAAGTAGAACTGTCTTCCACTGACAAATCATGAATCAACTCTGCTCATTCCTCACCATTCATACTGGCGCTATCCGGGTCCATAACCTTTTCACCCCCGTTCTGACTGTTTGGTCACACCATAAGTCATTCCACAAGCTATAGTGTATTTTTGAACTCTTGTGATCCTTGTTCTGCGATTGGCTGGCAACTGGTTCAGGGTGTCCCCCGCCTACTGCCCGAAGACAGCTGGGATGGGCTCCAGCACCCCCCCGCGACCCTAGTGAGGACAAAGCGGTTCGGAAAATGAATGAATGAATGAATGATCCTTGTTACCACCAAAATGCCCTCCATCCACACTCACACTTTACCGTCGTCTTACAGTCTACTCTACAACACGACATCCATCTTGTTAAGACCTGACCTTACTTCTGCACTGCCAATTCATTCATTTCTTTTCAGATCCAAGCTCAAAATATGCTTTTTCCAAATACTGTATCTAATGTCAATGAACCTCATTCATTTATTGTATCTCATCCTTTGCTCCTTGTTTATGTCATGTGTTCGGGAATGCTCCGGAACACAATTGGATTCCACATGTGAAGACCAATGTTTATTAACAGATTGCAAGACCGACAGAGTACAACGAAAAATTCTGGTAACAAGGAACCGGGTTCAAACGAGACAAACCAAAAGTGCTTGCCGAATGCAAGGAAAAAATACAAACGAACAATCGCTTGTCAGAAAAGGACGAGAAATCCAATCACGCATACATTACTGACCGAGGACTATCCTTGAAACAAAATGCTACTGAAATGACCAAAAACCAAAACGTGGCAAAAGAATTATAAGGCAAAGTCGAGAACATCTCAAATAAACAAGCCCTTGAACACGAGTCGTGAGCAAGGTTGAATAATCCGACAATAAGTGGTCGCCGTGGCAGCACTTAGTCCACTGATTGAAACGCAGGACAGGTGCAGGCTGGAGGGAACGCCCTCCACTTCAGCAGGGCCTGAAACATAAACAAACAGAACCATGACAGTTTTTGATCATGATCATTTGACTATTCTGATGGAAAATATTGGCTCTACTGTCGGCAGGACAGTATTTTTAAGAGCTGCAGTGGACTATCCAACTATCCAATAACCTGTTTTACTGCTACATTGGGACGCATTTAAATGAAACAAAAAATATCTTTGGTGATCTTTGTAGGGGGAAGGGTGAGTGAACTCAAGACAGTCTAAACCTGTAAACATGTTTTTGTTTTTAAGTATATATCGCTCATCGTGATTGCACTGTATTTTGCTGTCATCTGTTGTAAAGTAGTGTCAGACATAAAACATATAATTACAATCCGAGCCCAGGAGGTAGAATTTTAACGGTGATTTGATTTTCCTAATAACAAAAAAATAAAAAAAAACTTCACCTGGGAAAGAACTGTCAGGAGCACAGCCAGCTCAGGGGGTGGTTTTTTGCCCCTTCTTTTTTTTTTTTTTGGGAGGGGATGGGTGGCTCAGCTGCAGGCATTTAACCTGCCCCCTTTTCATCCTCAGATGACAATGTTTAGCATGCTGAACTTTCTAATGTGCCTCCAAATGCAGCCCTAAACATGAAAGAAATTAAATGAATACCCAGTACAATACATCGAAGCTTCAAAGTCAAACACTAAGACTTGCCTGGTTTGATTTGACAACCGCTGATTTGTTTGGATTCCGGGAGGACAATGGAACAATCGAAATTGTCCCTCGGAGTCATTGTGAGCGCGAATCCAGGTAATGACGAGCCTCACTAAAAGATAAAGGAGACCCTGACTACTTTCATGTTCTCCCTGACCTCACTGTCCCTCATTTCAAGCATTTCATTGCTCTCACTTGTTTTGTTTTTTGTTTTTTTTGCAAACTTGTTGAAGTAGGCAGTAATCTTTCCCTTCATGGATCTCGACAGGTAAAGAGAACATCAACATACAATAAACTCATGACTGAACTTGTGTTTGGTGGGTCTGGTGCATTTATTTCAAGGGGAACACTGTAAATTGAGCATATAAACATAATTATCACAATCTAATCATCATTGCTATTTTCACATTGACATTTATATGATGAAAGGCCCGTCTAAACTTTTTTTTAATGTCTTTCCAAGGCACTTAATTTTTAAAAAAAAATAAATTAATGTAGGGCGGCACGGTAGATTATTGGTTAGCACATCCACCTCACAGTGTAGGGGTGCAGGGTTTGATTCCGATTCTGGTCTTCCTCTGTGGAGTTTGCATGTTTCCCCCGTGCCTGTGTGGGTGTTCTCCGTGCACTCCGATTTCCTCCCACATTCCAAAAACATGCATGGTGAGCTGATTGACCAGTCGAAATTCTTCTTTGTGGGTCCTGTGATTGGCTGGCAACCAGTTCAGAGTGTCCCCCGCCTACTGCCCGAAGACGGCTGGGATAGGCTTTGGCATGCCCCGCGGCCCTTGTGAGGATCAGCGGATTAGAAAATGGACGGATCGATAAACTAATGTAACAGTAGTCCGTCAGTGGTCCACGTTCTATCCAGATCCCCACATCTACATGAAAACAAGTCCGCGTCATACAAAACAACAGTCACACACAGAAAGACAGTCATCCCGTTGCAGTTATATTGACAGCATTTTGTGGTTAAACAGAGAGGAAAAGTGACAGACCGTGTGTGTGTGTGTGTGTGTGTGTGTGTGTGCGCACCCATTGACACGAACCACCAACAGCAGTGGCTGTATTTCCCCTCCATTGCATAATTTTGGGATAATTATGTTGTTACCAACAGTTTGTATGCAAATATTACATGAATACAACAAGGGAAAAGGGCACAACAAAGAACCCCAAAACAGCGCCTTACAAGTTCAACTTGGGGCAGAGGGTGAAAAAAATAAACCTCTCTTAAGTCTGATAGGATTAAAAAAAAAAACACACAAAATAAGCCTTTTCTGTATTACTTTTGTGTGTCGCACTATTCAGGAATTTTTGTTGTTGTACTCCAATGTCATGGCAATTATTTTTACAACACAAGGTTGAAGTCAAACCCCACACTTGTTTTTTTTTTTGCCCCTCCGGAAAGGTTGCGAGGCTGACTGCATCCTTTGAGGCTCAACCGCTGTATAACCCATCTTCCTTGGAATGTCACGCTAAGTCTAACAAAGCTCTACCCCGGAGCTTCAGTCTAAGGCCTGTGCAGAGAACATCAATAATATCATCATCCCCTCCCATTCCCACAGTAAGTCCTGGGAAATATTTGTGCACACAGCCTAACAAACTAGGTTCATAGCCCCCACTGCAGCTTGCAGTCAGGTGTTCATTTTTTGCTTCCTTTGACCTCATATATTTATTATTAATTGAAACGGGGTTGTTATTTCCATAAAAACAACAATATTTTATTTTTATAGGTTTGGTTTACCAAATATATAATTTTCCAGTTTAAATTTACAAACTTCTGTATAAAGTGACCACTAAAAAAGCTGCAGTTTAGATAATTGAAAAAGCATGTTTAAAAAAAAAGGCTTGTGACTAGCTAACATGGCGTTACATTTAAGATTACATTTACGATGCCAGCATCAAGTTTGTACCATGTGTCCGTTGCGGGTCCCAAAGGTAAAGGCAGCAGTGGATCCAAAAGCAAATGGGAAGGACGATCAGTTCAGGGTCAAGTTGTCCTTGGAGGAAAACCTGGAGCCAGGCTGGGCAGTGCAGCACTGGAAAAAGACAACCAAGATCAAATGATTATGCACAGAAATCCAAAATGGCTAGCGTGTGTACTCGTAACGGCCTCGATACCACTCGTAATGCGTGCAGATCAGCAGAGATCTCATACGCAGGAGGAGATTTCCGATCACCTGCAGGTATGGGAACACCCTCCCACCCAGCCTGATAATTAAAGGAAAGAGAAACAGAAGCTCCTCGGAAGTGGACTCTCCAAAATAAATGAGCAAGTCAGAAGAAAAACACAGAAGGAAGCGGGGCTGTGACAACACAGCACAGTGTCTGTGTCCATCCATCCATCCATTTTCCGCTTTGTCCTCACAAGGGTCGTGGGGGGTGCTGGAGCCTATCGCAGCCGTCTTCGGGCAATAGACGTGCGTGCCCTGTGACTGGCTGGCAACCGGTTCAGGGTGTCCCCCGCCTACTGCCGAGGACAGCTGGGAAATGACCACAACCCTTGTGTGTGTGTGTGTGTGTGTGTGTGTGTATATAAAATTATATTAACCCTTTCATGCACCCTGTAACCTGACAACATGAAACATGATAAGCTGTCCACTGTCCGCTGTTTAAAATATGCAGTATCGAAGCAAAAATGTTGGTATCGTGACAACATTCACACCCTGTTTTGTGTTTTTTACTGTAGCTCTGATCGGAATTTTTTGATTTGTGCATTTTTGTGTGTGTAAATATGACAGAGATCGGGCTCACATTTTAACAGGATACACCCGATCTGCATTGGCAGCTGACTAATGTTAGATTTTTTTTAACTGAGTGTTTAAAAGTGAAGGAGGAAGTAGCCAAACCTTGGAAACATTCATCACCTTCGGGGAGCTTTAATTCAATCACGAAACCGTACAAATGAGTCAGTTGTGCAGGTGTCAGGCCCACAGTAAAATGTCATGTAACAGACTATGATTCGTCAGCGGGCAACAAGGCAAATCAATTAATTCACATTCTTTGGCAGATAATCACTTATTGACGTGCACATCACGCAGTATATGTGACACCGCGTGAACTCAAGACGTGTCCCTGCGGGCGTGTCAAAGAGGGCAGGCAAGCCTGTTCAGATAGATGCGAATCCAACAGCTGCAACACAAACAAGTGCAAACATTATTTTTACTTCAGTTGTTTTTCACTCTCCAATGAGGAAGGCATTTCTGTGGTTGGGGATTTGTTACAAATGCGTTTTGAATCTCTGAGTAATTCACAGTCTTTTGAACAGCAAATTACGTACGTTTATCTTACTTGATCAAAAAACTGACTGCGAAGTCTGGCCTTTAATCGTCATAAAACACCCCAGTACCCTTGTGGTAGTAGTGGAAAATTGTTGCCAGGCTAGGCGTATGGTTATTGCACCAGTATGCGCGTTCTTCAACAGTTTCTGTTCTTGATGATGTCTTAACTGGCTGGAATACAAAAGGAAAAAAAAACCCCAGCGAAAATATGAAAGCCTATTATTAATCCTGGATGAATGTCACCGTAACGAGTCGCATGCTCATGTGTGAAAAATGCACATCAACAATTGGCAGGAGACGACACAGAAGTAAACAACAAGTAGTAATAATAATATGAAACGTTACATACTATTTAGCTGGCCGTAACCCCCAATTTATGATAAACCTTGGCATGACAAAGCATGCAGATAGGATGCATAGTCCCATCACGGTACGTGATGCATGTGAATCTATGATGTACATATTCGTCCGACCACTTTCTTTCTGTGCTCAACATGGTCAGCATGTATTAAAACATTTTTTTATTTTAATCATACGACATACTTTCAAGACAGTCACACGTTGACTACTGAGCGAACTAAATTTCTCACTGTGTCACGTTGCGAGGTGGTGGTGGACCCTAAAAAGCAGGCAGGAGGGAGGAGCAGGGTGTATTTGAAGAAGTGTATTTAAAACAAAAAACTAAATCCAAAACAAAGTCCAAAGTAACAAACAAAACCCATGACTTAAGATAAAACATAACAGTAACAAAAACATGACTAAAACAAACCTGAGTACAGCAAACAAACAAACATGACAGTAGCTAGAGCAAGCAATGACCCGACAGTGAGTGGTCTGGCTGGGAGTCCTTTTATAGCACTAATTACTTAATGACCAACAGGTGTGCAACTGCAGGGAGAAAAGCCCCACAGTGCCACCTGTTGGTCACAAACTGAAACGTGACACACTGCACTGATTGCACAAGCAATTTAATGTGATCATCTGCAGCCAGTGATGGCCAAGTGGGCGTGTCATAACTTATTGACATGTTGAGTCGGGTGTGTCTTAACCTCCGTGGCGGAGGCTCCGGTGTGGCAGTTTTATTTCTAATTCTAATCCGTTATTTATTTTAACGGTATACTACTATATTGTGGATTACAGTACAAGGCAGTTGGACAATTGTCGAAAGGTATTTTTACAGTTCACGCAAGTGTACATGTTCAAAATCATGCATCGGATTTTTCTGGAACACGCTTGAAGTGCCCACAATGGATACATTATTCATGCTCTCGCACATTCACACTCTGGTGGCGGTAAGCTACTTTGGTCGCCGCAGTTGCCCAGGGGCAGTCTGACGGAGATGTTGCTGTCAACTTAACCCTAACGGAGATGCTCAACTCATTTTTCAACTTTGACAAACGGATCGGCATGCCTATTCACGCAGTTCAGCGATGTTAACAATTACAATAGCCAACAAATCAAAATTGTTTACACACTCTACTTTTTATTAACCAAATTTTTTTCAATAATTTCTGGAAAATAAAAAAGATATTTTCACAGTATTGCACTGATATAATAAACAACTACACTTAACCAAACCGGCACACGTCGTGCATTCATTTGCCTTTAACGCTTGCTCACATCCAAATAGCATTTCAAAAGTAATAAGCACAGTACAAAAACGTACAAAACATGACAGAGAGCGAGCTATAAGAAAACCACACTTCGACAATGGCAGGCTTGTGTGTCACCACTATTTGGAGCTCTTCCTAATTCCATCCACCTTGACTGCGGTCCCGGTTCCACCTAAATAAAAACAGACCCTGTGCATGATCTTGAACAGGATAAGCAGTCGAAAGTTTGAGAAGGTTTTGAATCTCGACATCTAAAACCTTTACATCCTATGGTTTAAGAGTGTGTTTAGCTGGAATTGATTGAAAACCGTGTCTATGACTGGTGGGCGGTCCAAGTCAGCCTGTTGGCTACCCCGTCTGTAGCTCAAAGTCAGCCAGGATAAACTCCGTCTTGCCCATGACACTAATGATGACTTTAGGACAAAACATGTCAAAAATCGACACATACACCCCCCCTCACACACACACACACACACACACACACACACACACACACACACAAAGAGACTCATTTCATGAAAGCCTACCAAGAGACCCGGGGGGTTCTAAAAACCACAAAAACCATGCACTATATGACGAATGGCAAAGGAAACCACAAAAGGAAACAAGTACTGTACATCCAAAGACTACATCCCTCTGCCAGATTGTACAACCACTAATTGGGACCTGTAATTCGAGCAATTTATTTCTATACTTTTTGTCTTCTACTTCCTCCCTTTCATAATTTTGCTGCCGTAAATTTGGAATTTGTCCATTGTGAGACAAATAAAGGATTTCCTATCTTATCTTATCTTATCAAAATAGCGATGACTTGTATTCATTCTTGGCTTTAAAAAAACATGACAATAGCATGAAGAACCAATGGTAGCACCGGTCCATCACCTGCCAGTTTGTCATCGTCAGTCTGTCATCAGTTGAATTCGACCCAAGCCGTCAGTCGTCAGGCCAACACTACGTCAGTCATTTTAATCGCACTTCCATCATCGCCAAATTATAGTTCATCACTGCTATTTTCGGACCGTCGGGAAAAAAACTATTAACTCATTCAGGACCAGCCAATTCTGAACCAAGTCTGAAAAGACGTTTAAAAACGTCTTTGGGAGTGAATGAGTTAACAAAGGTAAGAACAGTGGTGGGTGCGTCAGTAAATTTCATTCGTCATTCATCAGTGGCCACCTTGCTAGTCCATCTGTCGTCAATTTAGCTCCTTTACTCTTTTCATTATTATAGACAGAATTGAAATTTTGGTGGCGGTAATTGATACGTCACAAGCAAGCGCCGCATAAGCAGACACACAGCCAAATGACGCTTAAAAAAAACTGAGACACAACATGGTGATTAGTGAAATAAAAACAATATGGAACAGTGTAATTGTGGTCCGTGAGACCGAAAGGTAGACAACACAGCCATCTCGCCATCTCGACAGTCCCAGGGCGCTTGTGTTTGTTGCGCCTGTAATGGGCAGCATTTTTCATAGCCCCGTTTTGTTCAACGTAGGTGTCGGCGCTGTTGGACAATTTGCGTTGGTGTGGCTGGATGGATGGCTGTTGAAGCCGAGGATGACGTGAGAGGAACATTGGTGTGGGGCGCAGCTGCTGCGTATTTGGAACTAAGAGTCAGCGCTTGGAATTGAAGCGGATTTACATGAGACAGAAGAAGTGAATGCATTTCTTTTTTCATCAATGGACGCTACAGCTTCCTGTTTTCTTTCAAACTTAGCTTGTAGCCGACAAACACAAGCACAAACACAAACGTGATACATTTGGCACGTGTCTCAGTTATCTGTCCGCCAGCAAAACAGGGGTCCATCAATGAAGGACTGACAGCCCTTCTGTCAGTACTGATGGAATGCCCACCACTGTGAAGAACCAGATTGTGTCCACTGTTTTGAACATACCTGCTGGTGAGATGACGAGCGGCAAGACTGGATCCCTTGCATGGGACAGACCTAAAAATGGGCTGATTTCAGCAGGACACAAAATGTAGGGGTATGAATGTGTGCTATAATTCTTGATTCTTGGGGTAATTTGATGAAAGCATGTTACAACACGTTATTCAGTCCCTTGGGAACTGTTTCAAATTGTGAAAAAACTGCACAAATCCACGTGAGGGAGAGTCACACGGGCCACCAAAAGGATGCAAAGCATTTTAAACATTTTTTCCTAATTTTGTATTTCTGTTTTGCCCTTGCTGGATGTTGATTTAATTGCATATGTAGTCTCAAGTGTGCAATAAATATCAGAACTGATACCTGGGATATGGTCACTTGAAATGTACATGTACCGGTATATAAAATGTTGTCCATATTTTTGATATGGTGAAAAAAAAGGCTTTTTGGAAAGCAATGTATCAGATTATTTAAAATTTAAAAAAAAAAAACGTTTTGCGGGAATAAGGGTGCAATATCCCCCTGCATTCTACTGCATCATCCCCTATGGATCGGAACAGTCAGGGCAGTGAGTTCACAGGTGCCCGTCAAAGTAAGAGGGAAAAAAACCACACAGATCACGGATTTCATGCATTCAAACTTTGCCAGCTGACATTCCATCCTGACAGCCTTGTGATGGTTCACAAAAAAAAAATGAGAAGAAATACATACCAGCTTTTACTCACAAAATAAAGTTCTGCAACTGACTGGAGAGATACAGTCGATATTTGTCGAAAAATTCAACACAAAGCGTTAAGGGCTTAAATTCACTCCAAACACAACATTCAAAACAATAAGAAATGCAGATATTAACTTTTTTTTCTTTAAAACAAACGTCCAACATAAAAAAATTGAATGACTTTGAAAACAGGTCAATTGCCTGAAGAAACTGAAGTAAGTGATCAAAGACACAAGCCGGTCAATGCTATTATCAACCTGTCGGCACAACAGAGTGAAACGGTTGTGCATGACGAAAAGAAAAAAAACAACCCATATAGCTTTCCATGTTTGCCATTTTCATGATTAATATGGGATTGATCATCATCCTTTGTTATTATGCTGACAGACATGACTCATAAGAATCAATGAAAACAATAACAACAGCAAAAAACAAAATAAAAACAAACGTCCTTAACCAGAGCCACAACAGAAGGTACCGCAATCAGCCTTCCTTCCATCTTTTATTTCTTTTCACAAACAAAACGTGTGTTTTGCTGCGATAAATTATTTGCCCTCTTCTTATTTCCCCCATTTTTTAATGCTTAGGATCATCATAAATGGTGATTTATTTATTTTATTAATTAAGGGCAAAAAAAAAAAACCCTATTGAAAGCTTTGTAATTGATCCCATTATTAAATCATGAATTAATTTGTTTGTCACATTCTTGGAAAGCTGAGCTCATTTTAACTTACCACACCAAAGCCCGATTTCCTCCAAAGCTGTTCAGTCAAGAAATCACTTTCATCCATCATCCATCCATTTTCTAATCTGCTTATCCTCACACGGGTTGCAGGTGTGCTGGAGCCTATCCCGGTTGTCTTCGGGCAGTCGGCAGAGTA
>CAAKHF010009188.1:16539-28250 GCA_901007745.1 Hippocampus kuda
TGACAGACATGACTCATAAGAATCAATGAAAACAATAACAACAGCAAAAAACAAAATAAAAACAAATGTCCTTAACCAGAGCCACAACAGAAGGTACCGCAATCAGCCTTCCTTCCATCTTTTATTTCTTTTCACAAACAAACAAAATCAGTTATGAAAAGTAGCACATGTTGCATATGCGCAGTCGCTCCTATTTTGTTGTTCCTGAGAATTTTGAACGTGTGTTTTGCTGCGATAAATTATTTGCCCTCTTCTTATTTCCCCCATTTTTAATGCTTAGGATCATCAAACAAATATAACTACCAAAAAAAAAAAAACCATAAGTAAACATAAATGGTGATTTATTTATTTTATTAATTAAGGGCAAAAAAAAAAAAACCTATTGAAAGCTTTGTAATTGATCCCATTATTAAATCATGAATTAATTTGTTTGTCACATTCTTGGAAAGCTGAGCTCATTTTAATTTACCACACCAAAGCCCGATTTCCTCCAAAGCTGTTCAGTCAAGAAATCACTTAAAGAGAACCATCCATCCATTTTCTGATCCACTTTATCTTCACACGGGTCGCAGGAACTGCCGGAGCCTATCCTAGCCGTCTTCGGGCAGTAGGTGCGGGACACCCTGAACCGATTGCCAGCCAATCGCAGGGCACACACAGACGAACAACCATTCACACCAAGGAAAGAAAAAAAAAAGAGCATGTTAGAGACTGGAATAAAGGACATAGAATAAGACACCTGAATGTATGTTTAAATAGGACTGGACTTGTGTTAAGAATTTTATAACTGGAGAAGTGTAGATTGAAAATGGAAAACTTTAACGGAAACAACAGATGGCTGCCTTGCAACGCAACAGATGCCAATTGCAGTTCATACACATTTTAAACAACTTCCAGATATTGAAATATGTACTCATTCTGGAAAAAGGAGCAAAAGCACTTAGTCCTAGGACAATTTCAGACATGTTTACAATCAAAAGAAACAAAACAAATCCAGGCGGGATTTTGAGTCTGAAAATCAAATAGGTTTAAAATGGCTAAACACGATCGAAGAACAATGTGGAGCATAAATTGAAAAAAAAATATAAATTCATTGCCGATGGGTGGGTGGGGAGCTTCAGGGGTGCTTAACAGATTTCTGATTGGGCTGTAGCACCCCCTGCCCCGGAGTAATGCATGTTAAAATGTGAAATCTGTCATTTTAAAACATGCTGTTGATCACATTATTACGTGATCTCACTTTTTTAAATTTTTTTTTTTAACTTGTTCTTGATGAGCTGTACATCAAAGAATTGTTTTTCCTTTCGGTCTTTTGGGTTTGAAATACTGCGAGACTTGAAAAGAAGCGATTACATTCCTCCACTGGATTCATGTTTCATTAAGAGGCCAAAGGGTTCGGCTGTCCCTTTATAGTTTTTTTTTTCTTCTGCGCGTCAAATATAAGGTGACTATGTCCTGCAGCTGTGTTTCCTCAAATGTCACACCAGTGTTTGGGTTGAATGATCAAAGGTATCATCTGCCGAGAACATTAATCCTAACCAGTCGACTGTGCATGGTCAACTGGCGACCTGAGGGCCGTATATTCTCAGGGGTACTTTGACTACCACTTCATACATATATATATACTACAACATGATTAGTCCTAATATTTATTTGCAGATTTGAAATGGTAGGCAGGATACATTACCTCGATAATATTAACATTTGCACCGTGTTGATTTTTGTGGAAAAAAAATAACAAGACGGGTGGCATGCTGGTTGACTTATTAGCACTCCCGTCTCACATTACAGAGGTCCAGCTAGGGTTCAATTCTGGGCTCCGGCCTCCTGTGCGGGGTTTGCATGTGCTCCCTGTGTCTCCCTGGGGTTGCTCAGAGTGCTATGGGTTTCTGCCACATTCCAAAAACATGCATATTAGGTTAATGGACAACACTAAATTGTACCTAGCTGTAAATGATTGTTTGCCTTATGTGATCTGCAATTGGTTGGCAACCAATTGAGGGTGTAGCCCACCTACGGCCCAAAGATGGCTACGATAGGCTCCAGCATACCTGAGACCTGTGAGGATAAGCGGCTCAGATAAAGGCTGGGTGAAATTTACAAAATGAGTTTGTTTCTCTACCAAGTGTTGATTTCTTGTTCAGCAGTATTGTGCCATCCTTGAATGGTAATTTTTCTTCAAACCCTTGTTGGGTTGGGATAGTCGCTCTTTTATACATGCATTCAATAATGTATGATCAAAATTTAAATAAATTAAGAGCAATATGAATGTATTTTGTCCTTTAAAATATCACTTTTAGTATACATGTAGTTAGGAAGTGCGTGGCCCTCCAGTTAGCACAGATGAAATATTAATTTCAGGATGATGGGGCACCCTCGCACTAGGTGCATTGGACGGAAGGGGTTTTACTGATCTGGAAGTCTGAGAAACATTTAGCACTGCAAACAGAAAAACATGCACCCGGGGTGTGCTTATTGACGACAGGAGACAAATGAATGTACATGTGTTATTTGACTAATTTACTCGAAAGAAATGTGATGGCGTGTGACTGCCCCCATGTGGACACATTCCTGCAAGTGGCCCCACTCCTGTGTGTTCTGGCAAGAATACAACGATTTGAAGATGAATCATGGCGCTGGACCACACGCATGCTTCACTAGTTAGTCAGTCCACACAGGAGTCATGAATCCAAACACATCCAGGAGCAGTGAGTTAAATTCCGAAAAGCTGAATAATATGATGGGAATTTTGCAATGCTCAGCCACATCCACTGCGCTCAAACTTTGCCAGATGGCATTCCATTGTTGAAGCCTTTAGAATCCAAAGGTGTCAAACTCATTTTTGTCGGTTTCCCTTGGAGGGCCATTATGTAATTAGGGAAACCATATAAATGTTTAATCACATCCACATATTACATAAACAGCGCACAACAAATTGATGGATAACCAGTTTTAAAATCAGAAGTCAACCGGTTCAGGGTGTCCCCCGCCTACTGCCCGAAGACAGCTGCTATAGGCTCCAGCACCCCTCGCGACCCTAGTTAGGAGCAAGCGGTTCGGAAAATGAATGAATGAATAAAATCAGAAGTCAAGAATAAGGACTGTTATTGTGGATTACATACGACAATGTTATATTTTGGTTCAGACTTTAGCAGGCATCATGGAACTTGACATGCTTGATCCGCTTTCGCGGGCCACATAAAATGATGTGGTGGGCCAGATCTGGCCCCCAGGCCTTGACTTTGACACCAGTGCTTTAGATGATTCACAAAAGGTCGGCATGATGGTTTTTTTCGAATCTCTTTATCCTCACTCGGCTCACGGGCGTGCTGGAGCCTATCCCAGATGTCTTTGGGCTGTAGGCAGGGTACACCCTAAATGGTTGCCAATCCCAGGACACATATTAAATGAACAACCATTCGCGCTCACACTCACACCTATGGACAACTTGGAGTGTTCAATCAGCCTGCCATGCATGTTTTTGGAATGCAGGAGGAAACCGGAGTACCCAGAGAAAACCCACGCAGGCACGGGGAGAACATGCAAACTCTACACAGGAAGGCCGGAGCTGGAATCAAACCCTGCACCTCTGCACTGTGAGGCAGACGTGCTAAACAGTCGCCCACTGTGCTGCCCCTGGATAGATAGATAGATAGATAGATAGATAGATAGATAGATAGATAGATAGATAGATAGATAGATAGATAGATAGATAGATAGATAGATAGATAGATAGATAGATAGATAGATAGATAGATAGATAGATAGATAGATAGATAGATAGATATACACCATATACATAGCTGATAGTGTGCAATAAATGTTGCTGATGCTTCATGGTACCAGCACAAACTGACATCACTGCTTTTCTTATCTAACAGCTACACATTCCCATTCATCACTATGACCTTCTTTATTTACAGCATCCATCTTTTTTTTTCTTTTTGACTGATGAATTTGCTTAATTTTGTTGTCCCATTGGTGTATTTCAACAAACCTGCAAGTAGGTAGCCCCATGAAGGAGATTACCTAATCCTAATATGTTGCTCCAGTGTTTGGTTGCAGTTGTTTCAATGATATGATTATACAAAAAATGCAATACAAAAAAACCCAAAACAAAACAACAGATGATGATGTCTCCAAAGGGTTCAGTATTCACGCTGGCTTTGTACGGAGGCGTACGCTCCGGATGGAAAACAGACTCATATTCCGATTGAGTTGTTCATTTACCCTAGTCTCGTACAAAGAATCAGCAAAGCATCAACCTTTTCATCATCGAACGCATACATATTAGTGAACCTACGTTACATAAATCCCCCTGTTCTCATCAGCCAAATTATTCAGTACAAATAAACAAATATGCATCTGTGATGCCGATGCAAATACAGGCAAATTGCAACAGCAACGATTCATGAGCTAGTATTAACTGAATGGGGAGAGGAGGGGGGGGGGGGCTAGTTAGTTTTTGCCCTGTGTGCCATACACATATCAGAGGCATTTGAATTCCAAACGTCAAATTTTATAAGTGTAACAATTGGATAAAACTTGGGTTGGTTGGCCTGCAGTCGGCCCTTCCTTTACCCAATTGTGAGACAAGTAGCATTTTAATACACAAATTTGGATTTTTTTTTGTTATAGATATATCATACTACCTCAATGCCACCTGCAAGGAGTCAAAGAATAAGGGGCAGTTTTCCATTCACAGAGGTTGGGCTTCGAGAATGGTTACTTTGAAAACAAATAGTTAATTCCGAAGACTACAAAATCTAGTTTTGGACTAATTTGCTTATCAAGAGATAATTTGAGATGAAAAGAGTTTGCCCAAACCATGGCCCAAAAATCAAAGTATGGACAGTCCTGCCCAGAAATCAAGTTACTTTCTCTGGTGTCATTGGAGACTTTTGAAGACTCTTGAGACTCCCAGCCAGCTGCAGTCAACGCAGGAGCATATTCACCACAACCAAACACAATTGCACTTACGCAAAGTGATGGCTGGAGGGGATTTTTTTTTTCTAACCTGTGATTTTCACTCATGAAGGCAGCCGAACTGGAGAACTTTTAGTGTACACATTTGTTTATATGGTGGTATTGCCGTATGCGGCAGGCACATTATGCCAAACATTTATCCGCATATTTTCCATAATGGTAAAGTCTATCGCTGGAGTCAGGCGTTAATCAATTCTACAGTAAACATTTGAATAGCAACAAACTGAGATGACATTTTCGGATCATGTATTTGACACTGCCACTCAGCAAAGACATTCACCTGTAGCTTTTATCTGCAAACACAATAAGATAAGATAAGATAAGATAAGATAAGATAAGATAAGATAAGATAAGATAAGATAAGAAAAGAAAACCTTTATTCGTCTCGCAATGGAGAAATTCCCATTTCACAGCAGCAAAGTTATGAAAGGAAGAAGTAGAACAACAAAATATAGGAGCTGCTGGAAAGGCAGCCACTCTCGCGGCGCCATTTTGAAGTCAAAATAACAAAAATAACACAACACAACACATAGGCCCGAATCTTTAGGATGAGTTAAACAGGTTTCGTTTGTTAACTGATCGGAGTTCTGGTTTCATTTGTCCTGCAGTGTGACAGTCACAACCACATACCGTCTGCTCAGTTCCCATTCAAATAAATGTTTTGTTCATTGAAGCAATATATAATTGATTTGGAAAGTTTTCGTTGCTACGTTATTGAATGCGTTACAATTTGCCTCTTCATAATTATCGTTTTAAATTATATTTAACTTCGTCAAGTCAAAAAACATATATAGAATTTGAATACATTTTTATTTGTTGCTTAGCCGATTCCATTTCCAGGTTTTGGGCGCGAAATGTAAAAATAGTACGGTTTAAAAAAAAAAAAAAAAAGTAAAGACGAAAAGACGACGTGATGCTGCGTGGCAAATTCTGAGTGGCGCTCCCGCACATCAAGCACGACGTTCGGAGTTGCCCGCTCCTCCTCCCCCCTCCTCGGTTCGGCGAAACCTTTCTCGCCGGCTTCTGGTTGCTTGCTGTCCTCAGCCTGCAGGGCTTCATCTCCCCGGGCAGGAGAAGGCGTTGTAGCGGGCGGCGGTCTGCACGCTCCCCGCTACCTCCATGCTCCGCATCCGGTTCTGACGCCTGGCACCCGAACCTGGCATCACCACAGGTACGACTTACGAGCTGACTTGCATTTGTTTTGTGCGCTAGCTGAACAGGTGCACGCCGCGTTTGGCCGCATGTAAATGACATTTTGGTAGCCAGCTGCATCCCGGCCGTACAAAAGCACCGCTTTGTCTCCCTTGCAAAAAGGACACAGGGCGTCTACACGTTTCATGCGCTCACTCTTGTTGTGCATCACGGTGTCGTGGCGGAGATGTAACCAAGAGCATCTTTCTTATTTCATGCACATTAGGCCCAGTGTGCAGAAGCCGCATGGCAGCAGGTGCACCTTTCTTCATCGTAGCATCTCCGCTTTCCTCCACCCCCCGTCATCATTCCGAGATCATCATTTATTTCGCAATCGTTGACGCTTCAGCCTTTGAAGCCGACCGTGATGGTGTCATGAGCTCATTGATGATGGTTGTGTGATGGTTGTCGTGGGTGTGGCAGAGGGGGCAGGCGTGGGCGCATGGTAGACATCGGGAGGTCTGCGCACGCCGTGTGCATTGTGTGCAAGTGGAAGCCGGAGAAGTGGCGGGCGAGTGAAGCAACACGTTTATTGCAGATAAATAAAAAAAAAAAAAAGGGGAACACTGGCTGAGATGCAATCTGCTCGCTTCCATTAAAAGCAGTGCATTGGCGCTGAGTTTTAGTCTCGATCGGAGTGTTTCCCAACGTACGTGTGGAGTCAAGGCTTCAAATGTGGAAATATCTCATGACGCTATATTATCAAAAAAAAAATAAAATAAAATAATAAAGGAGGGGGGGGAGGGCTGTGTCCTGCAATAATGATATTCAGTTTTACTCCCAAATAGATTTGGGGTGTGTTCACAATGACTCACCATTCCCTAATCACCATATACTGGTGTTTTACAGACTGGATACTGGACAATATCAATCACTCATCAATCAAATAAATAAATAAAACGTTTTCAAAGACTGGTTGGGCATGCCATTAATTACATCTTTGCTTTAGTGGATTAAAGTTAGCCTATGGGCCATGGAGGCCACTGGTGTCAAAGTCAAGGCCCGGGGGCCAGATCTGGCCGGCCACACCGTTTTATACGGCCCGCGAAAGCAAATCAATCATGTCATGCTAAAGTCTGAATCAAAAATTCAATTTGTCATCTGTAATCCACAATAACAGTCATTATTCTTGACTTCTGATTGTAAAACTAGTTATTGATCAAATTTTTATGTGCGTTGTGTATGTAATATGTGGACGAGATTAAACATTTATATGGTTTCCCAAAATTCATAACGGCCCTTCAAGAGAAACCGTAACTACAATGTGGCCTGCGACAAAAACGAGTTTGACACCCCTGACCTAGGCTATCAATAAAAGATTGCTCAATTAGCAAAATGTATCCGAACAAGCACTCTTTCAGTGTCATGATGTGCTGCTTTTTTTTTTTTTTTTTTTTGGTACCAATGCCGCGCTTCATGGGATACATGTCTTTGCTAGTGAACTTCAATTTTTCGCGACTCGTCAAAATGTATTGGGAGGAACATTAAGGGCACGATACACAAATTATACTCACTCACACAATACAGTTGAACAGCACGACAAAAATGTTGACAAAAAAACTGAATAACGTTTTAGGATTCAAAAAAGACCTTTTTTTGGAAAATCTAAAATGTTATTCAGACAAAGCGCGATTAAAAAAACTTTATTCAAGAAAATCGCACCGACAAAGTATATACTGAAATCTCTGGTCTCAAGATGCCAGGAAAAAACAATAGACGAAACCAAAAGCACTTGCAAAGTCAGGGTTCAATAGAACACAGCGAATACGCAAACGGAATATGCAAAAGTCCATTAACACAAAAACAAAGAGCAATACTCGAATAAGAAAAATAATTACAAACAAGTATGTATGAGCAAAAACGAGAGCAGCTATGAATAGTATCAAGACGTCAGGGGGGGAATCACACTTGACACACAAGAACAAACAGGGTCAGAAACCCGACAGAAATCAGAGCCCTTAAATACCAAGCCAGCCTTGATGAGGAAACGAGGCGCAGGTGCACCTGCTGGAGGGAACCGCCCTTCTCTCCAGCTGGAGCTGGAGCGCAATCAAGACAAAATGTGACACCTCTTAGCCTTTTTATGACCTTTTTCACTCATACTTGAATACTCTCATTTTCAGAATACATATTGTGTATCACACACAACTTTATCTTGAGTTTGACACTTTCTTTTTTTTACATAGCTAGCGGCACACCAGCTGTAAATGGCAGTTCTTTGCAGTCACGCTGCAATGAAAACAAAGAAAACGGCAAATGTCTTTGGAGGAAGAGCGCTTACTAAAAATAAAATGCAAACGTGTGAGTCTAAGTTTAGCCATCAGAAGTGTCTGTTTCCAGTAGGACAATTTTAGAGGATTGTGCTAACCAAGTTTTGTATCGACCTCTCTGGATTTTTAAAACGAGAAACGTGAAGAGTATGTGTCTGTTTTTGCTCATTGTGTGCGCGCTGCGCTTGATTTTGTGGGCCGCGGTCATGCCAAAGGCAGCAAGCAGTACGTGTCAAACTGGTTTCGTAGAGGCCAAGTCCGGAAGGGGGCAAATTAGATCCACAGTCTATCCATCTGTTCACTCATGCATCAGCGAGTTTCATTCGCTAATCATTTCCTCCCCATCGCAGGCTATCTGGTATGCGGCTTAGTAACAAGTCTCTCAGAAGATATTCTTCAGACACTCAATTGTTTATTTTATTTTTTTTAAATCGAAAGAGTGCTCAATCGCCTGACTGTCTTAAAGGCGGTTGTCAAGTTGGTTGCCTGCGAGGCTTTCTTTTGCAATAATAAAATTGTGTTCTGGATCAAATTATGACAGGAAAAATGTCTCAGACTCCCCAGTTGAAACAAGGTTATCCAGCAGCTGGAGATGTAGACGTACAGTCACTCTTATCAATATAACCATGGGTTATTGTGTTCACTGAAAACCACGCCAAGAGTAATGCTTAGGTCACATGCAGCTGCATGCATCATTCATCATGCACACTCGTGAGCAATTTCCCCCTTGAGTCATATTGAAGATTCGTCCTTTGATAGATTCATACCAGCGTATTTGGTGCGGCGCCAAGTGGTGTGGCCGCGGCCAACCACAAGATGAACGCGTGGAATAGAAGTGCCGGCACCTTCTAAAAGGTAGATTAAAGATGGAGGCATGTAATAAACTCACTTTTTGCCTGTACGGGGGATACACGGCCATAATAGACATGACATTGAGTGTTCTGGTGCATCTCTCTTCTGAGACACCTTTCAAGTTATGATCTTTAAGTCAGCATTGAATCATAGGGCTCCATTTTTGTAGACGGTGCACATGCGCTCAGGCGTAAACAAAGAAACCAATTTAAACAAAAAAAACGGGCGCACCTTGATTTTCATCTTATCAGGTTATCAGGTTACGCTGCAACTGTCAAACTCATTTTTGCCGCGGGCCACAGTAGAGTTCCTTGGAGAGGCGTTAAGACAGTGAAGCCAAATGAACATTTACGCAATCCTCTCATCGTATTATAACTTATACAGAACAAATTGATGGATTACTAATTTTGAAATCACTCAACTCTTTGTTTGTTGCTCAATTATTGTTCGAGTGAGTGTCAACAGGGTAACAACATTATTGCAAAATGTCGGTGTTATTTAAGACACATGATCATTTGACATTTCAGTACAAACACACATGATCTGCTTCCGCGGGCCTCATAAAATGACATAGCGGGCCGGATCTGGCCCCCAGGCCTTGACTTTGACACCTGTGGGTTACAGGCTGCATGAAAGGCTTAATAATATATCCACCCATGGAGAAGAATTCTTGGATCGCCAAATGTCATTCAAATTGGATGCACCATCGAAATGACGTTATTTGAACGTAAATAACTGCATAATTTGGTTGTGTGTCAGCGTGGCTGCTGATGTCACGTGCAAAACTGTCACACCCCCCCTCAGTCCCCTTCGACAGGAGCTGTGACTGCCTTCAATATAGCACCAGGCGACGCTTCACCTCTCAAGGGTGTCAACAGGCAAAATAGTGCCCGGAGGCCTTTCTCTTGTGTTTTTTTTTTTTTTTTGTCTCTTCTTTATCTTATTTTGATATGCTTGGCAGAAGATGTTAAGCCTGGAGTTTCCACAGCAACTGCATATTAAAAAGGCTCGCCTGACGACTCTGTTCTGTTCATTATCATAAAAGTGAACATTTTCCCATTTTGCCAAGCTAAAAAAAAAAAAAAGAAGACGTAGGGCGTGACATCTCCTCCACCACTGATTGAGGAAATACACTTTCTCAGTTGGACTGCGAGAGGATGAGGACGATGTGGTCTTATTTCAGGCGGGACTATCTCTGTGATGATTTATTTGTCCATGGATGGATGTCCATCTTGTTCTTCTGTCTGATCAGAGAATTCTGAACCTCTGGTTCTGAGACAATTGGTCGGGAGAACAGGAAGAAATATGACAGTAATGGAACCCAGTGTGTGAGAAGCAGGAAGTAAAGCACACAAAAAAGGGAAGTGTAGTCAAAACACAGTCCGTCCCGATCATCCCCAAAAGAGAACTATGAACTGACCCCGCGTGTTAACCCTCCATGAGTGGAGACTATTTTTTCGACTACCTGATCGACAGAGCACAGCTTCCTCCTGGTTGCGTTCTCCCGGGGAGGATGACGTTGCAGCTTCAACGCTTCAGCGGATGAATCATTTATCTCCGTTGCTTCGGGATGTGAATTACAGCAGACTGAAGTTGCGCGCTATGCAATCCGTCTCCAACAATGCCAAAAATCTGAAGCACGTGGCTGTGCGCGTGTGTGTGTGCGCGCATGAGTGTCTGTGTGTGTGTGCACGTGTGCGTGTTCCTCCTGTGGACAAGGACATCTTGCCACTCCCTTTCACCCAACCCCCCCCCCCAGCTACGGTCTTGTCCTGGTTTCCCAGAGCCCCTCTCAGTCCATTTGATGACTTGGCTGCGTTTGCCATTCTGAAGCAAGCGCTGATTGCAAAACGAAAAGATTGGAGGAAGAGAATGAAGACGCGGCCTGCGCGGTGATCGGTTAATAGACACAGATTGTGTGGAGCGCTCAGTGATAATAAAGCGATTTATGTCATACAGAGCGTACAGGAGTGGTCTCCGAAAACTGCCCAGTTTGAAGGCTGAAAGACGAAATGTATGTTTGTGGAGGCATTTTTAAAGTCAACGCACAGTACAGAGGTCTGTTTAAAAGTCATTTTTTGGCATAAACACTAGTGAAAGGTGTGGCTCGACTCGGTGCTGTCTGTTGACTGCTTGACAAATACTTCTTACTTCCATGTTACAAATGGGAAGTGGAAGTTTAAGCGCCTCACGATGGACAAGTGAAATTATTGTGAAATTATTTGCACTTGGGGCAGGGTTGCAAGATCAGGCCGGTGTGAACTTTTTTTGTCACGGTCCTGTGAGGTCACATTTAGTGCTGTCAAGCGATTAAAAAGGTTGTGAGATTAATTAATTATGATCTGAATTAATTGATTGAATTCATCTATAATTTAATCTCATCTAAAAATTACTGAGAAAAACACTATTTTC
>CAAKHF010009193.1:28481-39615 GCA_901007745.1 Hippocampus kuda
TTCTGCAGCGCCCCCCCCCCCCCACCCCTCAGCAAGCGTTCACATCGGCAGTTCGGACATTGAAAGGCGTACAAACACACACTTAGCACAGCAGGCTGTGACCTTTTCTGGCATACACTCCTGACAACCGATAGCAGTGGTCTTAAGAGAAGAATTGCACTCAGCAAGCCCATGGATGCAGCTCTTCAGCAGCCATGTGCTGAGGGATTAAAATTTGGTCTGTTGGGCACACCTATGTACAATTTGCAAACACAAACCAAAAACTAAGTTCAACCTTTTTTTTTTTTTTTTTTTTTTTTAACGCAAACACTGATTCATAAACTGCGTACTGTACTTGCTCCTCTGATGTAGCAGAAGGACACGTCGCGTTTATTGATGATGTCAAGAAGAAGCCGGTTAGCAAACTAAACAAAAGCTAAACCTAAACTCAAGCAGTTCATACTTTTTTGTTTTGTTTTGTTTTTGACACCGCAGAAAAATTAGTAACCATTTGATTTACTTGGGTATTCCATTTATTACATGTCGTGTTTATGCTAATGCTACAATTGTCTCATGGTTTAAAATGACAGTTTAGTGTTTTCTGTTAGCCCATGTTCGGCATTTCCTATTGTATGTTAGCATTCAGCATGTATCTCACTGAGTGGCGCATGTTTGCGACTGTGTGCGCACGTAGGGAATGTTTTTGTTTTCTTCAGAGTTCGTTCACGGTCACACGCGGCTGCAAAGACGTTCGCCAACAGTTATACCGGTCTTTTCATCAGAAAAAAATTTAACTGAAGTGCATTTTCGATTTTAGCAATTTTTTTTTGCACAAATCAGAAAATAACTCACTACTCTTGAAACACCTCTTTTTCCTCAGTAAAATGGACACGCCCCCATTATTCCACACATTACTTGGTGTGACGTCAGCGTACTAAATGAAACAATTTGTCCAGTCCAAACCACTGAACGTACATCCCATATAATGTCCAAAAATTGGGCTCGATTAGCACCAAACGGTATGTCGACTTCCCTACTTACGCACACTTTAACCTCTGAAAATATCACACTGATAAGCCTCCCCATAAATGCTTATTAGGCCTGTTTTTCTTTCATAAAAATAAGAAATGAGATTTATATAGCACCCTTCAAGACGCCCAGGGGCTCTCTTGAGTCTTTAAAACAAAGTAATTATTAATCTTTGAGACAAATGTGGTGCAGGAAGTGTCTTTTCAAAGACAAGGCACTTTTTTTTAATGTTAAAGTCATGTTTGTGGAAGTGGGCAACCCAGGATTTTCACTGGATTGGATGTTTTTCTTCAATGAAGTCGAGATTGAAGTGACCACTTCAGATAGTAATAAGCTACTATAGTTGCTGTGCAAACTTCTTTCTTTAACTTTTTTTTTAGGGGTGCATGGCACACAAAAAGTTGACAGCCACATAGTTTTTGGTCTGCCCAATGATCACATGTAGCAGTTCACAGAGCTGCCAGCTGGTATAATCCAAAGATTATTTCATTGTCGACACAAATTTTTGGTCTGCTGATCACAGCGAACATTGTCATTTTACAAAGATGCCTCATGGGGAGAATGCAGTGATACTCCACCATTTGTTTTCTACCAGACAAAGCGATATCGCACTGGTAATGATGCATCGCAGCCTAACAGGCTGTTGGTTTTGCCACCCGGCGGAACTCATCTATCCAAGAAACAGAATTCGCATGAAGAGAAAGTTAATTTCCATGAATTCCTTGTAAATAACCTTAAGATACTGTATGTTAATAAGGTTCTCATTTGACCATGCGTCCTTTCAAATTTGCATTTGATGACCCAAACATTTGAATGCTCCTGTTGTGCCAAAACTGAACGTTCTAAGATTAGCTTGAAAACGTCGTCAAATATGAGACACATGTGAAATATTATCTAGGAGATGCGGCCTCACTGGAGTTGGAGCAAAATATGTTACACCACATTGCCGTCTTTGTGTGTGTGTGTGTTTTTGTTTTTTTAAATTAAAAAAAACTTCTACACATCTGCCTTCAAGCTTGTTGGCACAGTTTTTTTTTTAAATTAAACTTTTTTATTGACTTTTTTAAACAGAAAAAGGAAAAACATGGTCACGTGTTTAAATACATAGAACCACATCAGTTCCGGGCATCAAAATAGTACATACATCACATAGACATCCCTGTGAAACGGGTTACAATTACTGCCCTCCCACATATACAATGTCCTGAACACTGTGCCATATGAATAGAAAAGTAATGAAATAAAATAAAATAAAATTAAATAACAATAAACAAAAATAAACCAACTTGAGTGGAATGGGGCCAATAGGGTAACTCAACTATCTGTTCAAGCACTTCCTTAGGTTTCCGTAAATTTTATCCAGGTATCCCATAATGTCTCAAATTTCTCTCATTCGCCTTGAAGAATAAATGTCAGTTTCTCCATTTCAAAAATTTCCCCAACCACCTTAGTCCAGTCTATGACTGTTGGGGGATCTTTTGTCAGCCATCTTCTTGTGATTGCTTTTTTGCTTGCTAACAATAAGATGTTGTAGGTGTATTTCTGGGCAAAGTTAAAGGTAAAGTCAGGTTCCAGTCACAAGTACAGGGCTTCAAAGGTCGGAGGGACCACTATTCCCATAATAAGATAAGATAAGATAAGATATCCTTCATTTGTCCCACACTGGGGAAATTTACAGCCTTCAGCAGCAAGATTGTGGGTAATCCTACCCATAATGGATTTCAGTTTTGATACATTAGTCTCATGCCAGATCTCGGTGCGACGCGAGACGTCATGAATTTGTGGGGAAAAAGATATATTCAAAGGAACATAGTTTATGGTTTTAGTAATCAATTTGGGATTTTAAAAAGGAAAAATCGATTCCATTTGATGAATCACTTTTTAAAACCCAGCCCTAATGGATAAGGGTACTGAGCTATTGACCACTGTGACCAGGCAAGACAAATGTCTCTGTTTTGTCAAAAAACGTTTTGGAAACTTGCACTTTGTAGTTTGGATTTGAAAAACAAGTTTAGGGATGCGCCACACTTAACATGTACTGTGTAGACCTACATATACATATACATTTTTGTTTGATGCTTTCTGAGTAGAGGACCATGAGTAGGAGACCCATTCACTCATTTTCGCTTTTCTCTGCAAGCTATTCATTTTGGGCTCATAAGCAACAGACAAATCTAGCCACGGGCAACATTTCTCCACTCAAATCAATATTACATGCATACGTGTCGGTTCAACAACCATGTTGAAGGTGGCTGCCGAGCCTTCAATTTCCGTGACAAATTTCAAGCCCTCAGTGAAGACAGGGTTCACCAACTGGACTGCACACATTAATGTGTAATAACACTTAAATAAGTGAAATTCAGGATCAGTAGTATTAATCTAAAAGAGTGCCGACCAGGCAGGGGCAAAATATTGTCTGTGGACTTAGTAACTCTATTTCTGTTTGCACAATGTCAAAGACTGTGTGGCGTCAGTCCTGTGCTGAATTTTAAAAGCAATGAGCGCAGCCCCTTCCATTGATTGGGAAACAAGTCGATTGTGTACACGCCCACAATGGCGCAAACGCCCCTTTCTACCTATGCCAGTCTACAAAAATACCAAAAGAAAGAACACTTCATCCATGCACAAAGTTAGACTGCACTTTTCGCTAGACTTGCACTGGGTATGAAAATAGGGCCCTTAGAGTGAAGGGAAATATTCTATAATCTAGGATTAGAAACAAATAATAGTGTTAGAAAGATAATTGATCTAACAAAAGAGATGGGTGGATGGGTGGATGGGTGGATGGATGGATATTATGTTGTTTATGTATGTATGTAAGATATGTGGTAACTGCAAATCCAAATCGCCCAAATCTGCTTCACTACAGGGAGTCCATGCTCAGGGTTCTCACTGATTCTGCCTTATGACGACTGGAATTCATCATGTGCTTTATTTTGTGCTGGTCTGTGGAGATTTGCTGATCCATAACACTGATCTGGAGCTGTCAGATTTGTAGAGCAGATGATGAGTGGAAGGGAGCACTCTGGACACTTCGCCAGCCATTTTCAGAGTAAATACACATTGAATCCATTCATTTATGTCACCGCTGGTCCTCATCAAAGTTGCAGGTGAGCTGGAACCCTTCCAGCTGGCTTTAAGCGAGAGGCATGGGACACTGTGGACCGGCTAACAACCAATCCCAGGGCACATATAGCCGAATAAAAATATGACTTCCAAAACTTCTTGTACAGTTCATAGCATACTCGAGGTTTCAGAATGGAAACACAGTTCAACCGTGGAACAAATGACTTTGATTTCCATATTTCTCCACAGTGGAAAAAAAGCAATGACAACAACAAAATCGTCCATCCAGCAGCATTCCAAAATGGATTTCTGTAGGGTTGAGAGAAAGAGCAAGGCCTAGTCAAGCGTGTGAACAGCATGCTACAGCCAAGGCACTCTGGGCGAGTAAACCAACACAGGAGGAAACTAAAATCTAGTCATTGGGAATTTGCAGAATAAATTGTTGGAAAGCCAGCACAGGAGCTTAAGAGATGGCTTTCCCACAGGTTTCCATGAGGGTGCCGTCACTCTCATTAGCTGCAGTCGAGCCGACATGGGGAAAAGCAGTCAGATAGAAACACCACGTAAGAATAAATAACATTCCTTGAATTATCTATAAGTGTGTTAACATACACGAGATCAGCTGCCAAGTTTAATATTTGTCAAAATTATTACGCATTTAACGATGAATACCAGAAAAGATGGGTCCACGCTTTGTCTTATAATTGCAGTGCAAAAACTTGAATCCAAGATTTAATAGAGCAAATTAAGTCAAAATGTTGTGGAGGCGAATCAAGAAGGTGTCAAACTGTAACACACACATAAAACCACTTCGATTCTGTTGCAAAATAAAACATGGCAAAACAATATGTCCCACTTGCGATACTACCGCGTGACTTCGGTAGTATCGCTAATGTTTGCGAACTAATGCTCGCAAACATTTGTTTGTTTGTTGCTAACACCATTAGCGACAAACATTGTGAGCTATTGTATTGTTTTGTGTTTTTTGTTATTGTAAAGTGTCCTTGGGTGTCTTGAAAGGCGCTTATAAATAAAATGTATTATTATTATTATTATATTAATGCGCTAACCACTACACGTAAATACTAACCGTAAACAACTGCAACGCCTTTCAAATGTTAATTTACAGTGAACACACCCCACTAATTAATAATATGGCATGAATTTACATAATACAAACCTACAGGCTGTGCTTGGCTTAAAACACGAAGCTGCAGGCCATCTTTCGGAGCTTCCTTGTACAACGTAAAACGGGAAGTGTCTCACGCAACATCAAGTGTGCCTTTCACATAACAAATTGACTTTACAAAATAAAGCAGCTCTGTCACTATAGTCACAAAAACAATGATACATAGCTCTTCATGATCCAGAATAATATATAGGGTAACAAAACTTATGTTATTTTGGTGATGACATAATTCCATAGCTGTAGGTAGTACGAATAAATTAAGTTATAAGAAAAATAAAAAAGTTTTTTTACGTGTTACGACAAATTTTGCTACATTGAGATTGCAGGTAGTTGGGTTTGCATGGTGAAGTTGTGGCAAAATCGTTGTACATTTCGCACTGCGCAAAATGTAAATACTAAGATGAGCAAAGTCCGCATATAATCAAGATTTAAATTTTAAACAAAGAAACATGACAGGAAACATGGCAAAACTAGGTAAACAACCGTGAACCGCAAAAACAATGACCAGACGTACACTGAAAGAAAGTAATTGCCGGGTAAATGAGGCACACCCGGACAAGACACAGAGACTGGAGGGGGCTGATTGGCAGACACAAGGAACATGGCTGATGAGAACAGGTGGAAACAAAAAAACTAAATGAGCAGACAAGACCTGAACAATGTCAGTCGGGAAGAAAGCTCAATCTATTCAAAACCATACAAAATTCACGACACAAGTTAAGTGGATAGATTCTATTGGCAGATCATGTTGCTCTGAATACCACTCGGGAATAAAAATAGGAACTGTGTATGTGAATACAGTGCTTGTACACAACTATTTGTTTTTCTTTTTTACAATTTCCCTCAAAAATCTAATGAGAGCATAGTGCCGAGTTCCAACATCCTCCTATCTGGGGTGCCATTCATTACAGCGCATGTGTTGCAACTGATTCTATCAGTAAACACCACCGCAATGAGAAACAGGATGTTGAATGGCTGGTGGTTATTTACGAAGGCTACACACAAGCAGCTTATCGGTTTTCAAGGCTTCACCTCAGCGGTGAGCCAAATCACAAATTTTCCACAATGTTGCAGAGATTGGGTTTCACTGTCAAAGCAGGAGCCTGATTGATTTCAGTTTGGAAAGACCTACTCCAGATGATGACCATCGATAGGATTCATAAGTGTAACCCATGCACGTCCCTTCTTGATCAGATTTTCAACTTCATATCGGTGCAAAAGACTGTATATTGGTCTCAAATGAGATATGCATCTTTTGAAAATGTGATGTCGGTGAAGACAAAGGTGATGTCAAAGAATGATAGCCTTCTTTGTATAAATCCACTTTCTAATGATATTGGACTTTTTGACATAAGATTCTCTTTGTTCCTTTACTTGTGCTGTAGTAGGAGTAAACTGTGTACCCTAAACAAACAAACAAAAAAACAACCCCAATGTTTTACAACCCTCTGTTTATACAGTGTCTGCACTGGCTGCCATCCTTCAAACAAGTACTTCCTGTCTGAATCCACCCGTGTCATATTCACTTCATGACGAAAACCAGAAGAAGACTCATTGCCTTGCTGGCTGTCCTTGTCATCTCAGACAAGCATGAACAACTTGCAAAAATGTGCATGTCATAGGAAGCCATTATTGTACACGTCTTTGTTTGGACGCCAACAAATCTGCTTAAAGCTTTTTAAGTATCCATCCATCCATCCATCCACCTATCCATTTTCCGATCCGCTAAATCCACACGAGGGTCGCGGGTGTGCCGGAGCCTATCCCAGCTGTCTTTGGGCAGTAGGGGGGGGACACCCTGAATTGGTCGCCAGCCAATCGCAGGACACCCAGACGAACAACCATTTGCGCTCACAATCACACCTGCGGACAATTTAAAATGTTCCATTAACTTGCCATGCATGTTTTAGGAATGCGGGAGGAAACCGGAGTACCCGGAGAAAACCCACGCGGGCACGGGGAGAACATGCAAACTGCACACAGGAATCGAACCCTGCACCTCTGCACTGTGAAGCCAACGCGCTAACCACCTTCCACCGAGTCATTCATTTCTATTTTCATGGTTCTATGAAAATACGTCTGCATCAAACACCTGTATTGTAAACTGAAACAACACAGTCACGATCACTGCGCACACACACACACCAAGTGACTTTCTTTATCCCCCCAATGTTTGTGTGCTATTCAAAAAATCCTGCACCTAAGTGACAGTGTGGGCAAGGTGCCATGCTGATCCCCCATTTCCCCCAACCCCGAGCTTTCAGGATGTTTTGTGTTTACAACAAAACACAGGAACCTAAACTGTCACCTCTGACTGTTGACTATAAAGGTCAAGCAAATCTCTCGGTGCCACCATATAAGAGCTCTTACAAACTGGTCAGAGTCTTTGGAAGACATTTAACTGAAATGAACATTGCAAACAGACCACCCTGAAGATAGCGCAGTCTCATTTCACTAATCCAACAACAAACAAATAGAATAGGCCTCATATTATGCCAAGGCGACTCAAGACATTTCCCAAAAAATGAGTTAGAATTCTAATATAAATCAGATATTGTCCAATGATAACACAGCGACTGACGTCACTCGCTGCATCTGTGAATGTTATCATTGTGCCGGAAATTAGAAAAATTAGCAGGCTACTTCATAGTTTATGGAGGGAAAGTTGCCACAATCTGGTCCAGGGCGGAGGACTCCATGGTGAAAGAAAAAACAAAAAGAGGAAGCGATTCAACCGTTCCTCAAAGTTTGAGTCAATTTGGGCACGAATATCTAATCAAATTGTTTCCACCTGTAGACAGTTCAGAAGAAATTGTATTAACCTACCGAAAACATTTTTAAACACTAAAAAACTAGCTGAAGGTATGATTTATTTCATTTAAAGAAGCAGTGATCATATAATTTGATGACTGAAAAAGTCATCAACACTGCTGGCATGACTATTCTTCATTTTAATGGGAGAAGTGCATCTTCCAAAAAGGCTCAGAGGCTATAATGGGCCTGGAAAAAAAAAAAAAAAAGATATGATTTGCAGTCAGCAATGCAAACTCCGTGACAGAAAACCTCCTGCCAATTCACAGAATGCAGAAATGCCGCCAGTCTCCAAATTCAATGATGAAATTGTTTGTCAGTTCCCTCCCAGAATGGCTCAAATTACAATCCTGATTGCAGCTCCACTCTCATGCCATTCAGATGCTTTAACACCAGCAGATAAAAATAAAGCATCATGAATGGTGTGGTGACTGCACAAATGATGCGGCCTTGGCTGGGACCAAAAGCAGCATTATCGCCAGCGGCGTTTAAATCAGGGCCAGGCAATTAATTTTCCAAAGAGGCCATGTGAGAAATTGGAATGGTTGTCAAGGACCACACTTAGAAGCCAATCACAATTGTGTTCAAATATGAATTCTGTGACTTTATGAAAAGAAGTAAATTGTCTTTTTTTAAAAAAATTAAAATGCTACTTGTGCTGATAGGGAGTGTTGTTTGTATAACAAGGAAATGAAATGGTGAAACATGACAAGCAGTTATTAACATTAACATGACAGTATTCAGCATTGGCAAAAAATGAACAACTACTGTGTACATGAATTTTATTATAGCATTGAAGTGTGGAGACTTTATGAGCTCCAGCAGCTAGCTCATATTAACCGTTGCTAGTTATATTTTGGTCCCGATTCATTTATCCAGCCATTGGTGTATATCGTCTGTCCCTCGGAACTAAGCCAGAAATGTTTTAGTGGGGTGGCCAAGGTGACCCAACACCTCAGGTGAGTGGTGACCGTCAGGTTCTAAACCGAAACTAATAATATTTCGGATTCCAGAAATGTAAGCTCAGACAAAGTGCCAATTCCAAAAATATTTATGACAGAAAAGCGCAACGACAAAGTACAGCTGAAATTGCTGGTCACAAGGAGCCAGGAAAACAATGCATGAAACAAAAAAGCCCTTGCAAGGGCAACGCCAAGAATACACAAATGAAATATCACAAATCCAATCACGCGAAACCAAAGATCAAGGTGAATAAAAAGAAATCATGAAAACGCTCTAACAAAACGAGAGCGACCATGAAAGGTCTCGAGAGGGCTCGAGTACAGCACTTGAAGCACAAGCAAGGTAATCATCCGACAAGGGACTTGGCAGCTTGGCAGTCCTTAAATACAGAGCAGGCTTGATTGGTAAACGCGGAACAGGTGCGCCTGCTGGAGGGAACCGCCCTTCCCTCCAGCTGAGGCTGAAAACAAAATCAAACAGACAAGACATGACAAGCGACCAGACTTGCGGCATGATACTGTTGTTATCATGCTGTATACAGTCAGGGTTGATCTAAAATTTACACATATTCAGAGCAACGTCAATGCCAATAATCAATCAAATGGGAAAAAAGAATGATTAATGGATTAAAAACAAAAAAATTACACTCAATCCACGTGATCGGTATGGCCCAATCACACAAAACCCTTATCGGAACATCCCGAACTAAAAGCAAAAGTCAGCATGGAACCTCTGTGGTTGCTTTTTGGACCGTCTTTACATCAATAACAATTTGGGATCATTGTTTACAATTCACACCAGCCAGTCAATCTCGGCAAACGTAGACAGGCATGAAATCAATGGAGGTGAATTGTGAGGTTGACACGAGAGAAGTCAAAGTTAGCTTGTGGTCAATAACCACTGCCAGTACTTGCCACTCTGTGTTTGAGCGACGCACATTTAGTACACAAGGGAACCATGACAAACATCTCAAATGTTCAATAAGAAGCGAGACAAGAGGGGATGTAATTAAAGTTGTCAAGAGAAACAGCAAGAGCGATGTGGAGAACTGAATCGAAGCTCATTCTAAGCGCTGGACACAAAATGCAACAAAGTGTTGGCACGACATCTTGGCTGCAACTGAAATAACACTGCAATCTATATCATCGGATGTGTGACATCAGTTCAAAACTTGGATCCCATTTTATGATCATTGTATGTTGCATTCCAGTTCATTCTAAAGGGTTCACATACTTTCTCTTGCTACTCTATAGCCTCTGTCATTTTCCTTTCATTTTGGTGTACGTTGTTTTATGTGATTCGTGTAACCCCCCCCCCCCTCCTCCACCACCCTCCCAAAAAAGCCTCAGGAGGGTTTTAAATCATTTTACCTGAGCAACTCATTACATCTCGGTGTATATGATATAGGTATCGACATGCCTAAGCCTGGCAAATTCTATTTGCCGCAGGTAACTGTTTAACCTTTTCAATTAGAGTGAACTTGGTGCCTTTAATCAAAAGCAATGAAATGAGGTCTGAAAATCTTTTTCTCTTTTTTTTTTTTTTTTTTTTTTTTTGAGCTGGGGTTCCATTCCTGTCTGAAGTTCACTTTCTCAACAGCCAGTGTGACAAAGGCAAGCTCGACAAGGCGTGTAAAGAAACATGTTGATAGTTTGAACTCATTAGTGGGCTTTTACTGTGATTTGGTGACAGATTTTCCAGGTGACTGAACTGGAAATTAAAGGGGGGAAAAGATTGATTCTGCAGTTTTAGGCTGCTATCAAAGTGATATTTGTGACTGAGCGTTAGGCCATGTATGGCTTGGGAGATTGATAAAAGATTCATTATAGGAACAAATTATTATGAGCCTTGCTGAATATTTGAAAATCCACTGTTCCATTCCGAATGTTCCAGAATTTGAAACTGATATTTTTCACCTAGGTAATAACGTCCCGTATTTTCCGCACTATGAGGTGCTTTGGACTAGAAGGCGCACCTTCAATGAATGGCCTATTATAAAACAGTTTTTATATATGGGGTGCCCCGGATTATAAAGCACACAGAATAGAAGTCACAATAGTGGCTGCGGTTGTGTTATACATCCACTAGATGGAGCAG
>CAAKHF010009196.1:0-12718 GCA_901007745.1 Hippocampus kuda
TGGGATGAGGATCAGCACCTCCAAATCTGAAACCATGGTCCTCAGTCGGAAAAGGGTGGAGTGCCCTCTCCAGGTCGGGGAGGAGATCTTGCCCTAAGTGGATTAGTTTAAGTATCTTGGGGTCTTGTTCACGAATGAGGGCAGGAGGGAGCGAGAGATCGACAGACGGATCGGTGCAGCGTCTGCTGTGATGCGGACGTTGTATCGGTCTGTCGTGGTAAAGAAGGAGCTGAGCGAAAGGGCGAAGCTCTCAATTTACCGGTCGAGCTACGTCCCAACCTTCATCTATGGTCACGAGCTATGGGTCATGACCGAAAGAACGAGATCCCGGATACAAGCGGCCGAAATGAGTTTCCTCCGCAGGGTGTCCGGGCTCTCCCTTAGAGATAAGGTGAGAAGCTCTGTCATCCGGGAGGGGCTCAGAGTAGAGCCGCTTCTCCTCCACATCGAGAGGAGCCAGATGAGGTGGCTCGGGCATCTAATTAGGATGCCTCCTGGACGCCTCCCTGGTGAGGTGTTTCGGGCATGTCCCACTGGCAGGAGACCCCGAGGACGACCCAGGACACGCTGGAGAGACTATGTCTCCCAGCTGGCATGGGAACGCCTCGGGATCCGCCAGGAAGAGCTTGAAGAAGTGGCTGGGGAGAGGGAAGTCTGGGCTTCCCTCCTAAAGCTGCTGCCCCCGCGACCCGACCCTGGATAAGCGGTGGAAAATGGATGGATGGATATATGTGTGTGTGTGTGTGTGTGTGTGTGTATGAACCTCAAATTTAAAGAATAAACGTACAATTGATCTGAATGCTCTAAAATAACCTGCTTTGAGAGAACATTCAAGTCTTCCTTATAACATCAATGAGAATCGCTAGTTTCACACGAGAGCAAGCAATCAACATATCGGAGAATTGTTTATCATACAAAAAAAACCCCCCAATGCCATAAACCACTCTTGGACACACACTCATAATACAAGCAAGAACAAACCTGGTAAGTAAAAAAAGCAACATTTAGAAATGTAAAGCAGAAAGAGACTTTTGCAGTGACACAAAAGTCTTTTGAGATGTGATTTGCTTGAATGAGCCATTGATTGGTGTATGCAATATGGCATTCGCCGTCTGTGACAATAGCTCACCCTGTTAGAGCCTGTTAGATAGCGAATCAATGAATGAGCTTTAAGTAGGCTATGAAATCAAAGCCACTGCAAAGACAACGGCCTTATCGAGTAAATGATAATCAGCAAAATGTTGCTTTTGACTTGGATTGATTCCTGCTTGATTATGAGTGTGATGGGCATTGGACATGTGTGGATTTTATTTCATGAAATCCTGACCCCCCCCACTGAGGTGTCGTGTCACCCTGGCCACCCCACTCAAAAAATTGTGGCTACCCCCCGAGCCCGGTGTACATATCCACATGTGTGCTCTTCCCACCTCTCGGCTGTAATTAGCATGATTGGACGGCGAGGGATGGGGAGAAACAGAGGAAGATATGACGCTGATGAGACCACACACCCTGCTGTGGTGCCTGCCCGGCGCCTCGCCAGAATAAACAACAACCTTGAGTCTGCAGAGTGTGTTGCAGAGAGAGACAGCACTCACAAACAAAGTTGATTAAACATTCATTAAAGGCCCGGCATGTTCACCTGACCCGGTCAAATGACAGCAAGTACATATCATCTATTCTATTGTGTTTTTCTCTTCCCACGAGGCAAGAGACGGCAAATATGATGAATTACATGTTAATTTGTTGTTACTGTTCACTTCCCATTCTCAGTGCTGTCTCAGCTGCTGCACCACTACAATGGCCGGTCTTGCAGTACAGTATATCAAATTAGGCTGAAAATTACATTTGGCCGGGTGTGTTTGGATTCTTCTAATGCAACTCTATCATTTAACTTTGTACTGAAATCAGATCAAATTTGTTGGGTAACATTCCCTACTTACATGAACAGATCAGATCAGAAACAATCAACATTTTCAGTACATATAAAAGAACAAATGCAAGCTTATGAGTACTTGGTGAAGGTAGGCAACTTAGGAATGGAATATGACACCGTGTAACATTCTTTTCTGACATAGGCAGGATAGGAACCAATCAAAGAGTGAGTGTCATTAACATGACGCGAATCTCTTGACGATGAAAGAAAAATTCTTTGGACAACGATGCTCAATTTACAGCCGCCAAGCCACTCGGTCCCACCATCTGCTTAATCAACAAGGAAACAATTCTCATCTGTAAGAGCTCATTCAAATGCAACAACACGTGCGGGCAGAAACACTACAAGGCCCAACTGATCCTCAAGAAAGGAAACATCGAGGGGCAGGTTGGATGCTGAGTCTAATCAGATGACTCGAATTAGAACAACCCTTATGCATTCGCTCTCCCAGAGCCTTCTGTTTGGACTTGTCTGTTAGTGACAAGACTTGCTTGCCAATGCAGTCATGCAAATGATGCCAATATTGTCCGTCATCCTGATGGACCTCTTCCAGCTAAATTAAATCTGGATTGAATAAATTACTGGCTACAGTCGTGCTTAAACAGCAAAGTTCAAAGGGCACAAAAACACTCCGGTGTGTGAGGACTGTAATTATTGTCTTTGTGTTTGTTTGTTTTTTTTCCCCCCCTATTTGAATTTTTAAAGTCAGGCAGCCCGATAGTTGAGTGGTTAGCCCGTCGACTTCACAGTGCAGATGTACCGGGTGTGGAGTTTGCATGTTCTCCCCGGGCCTGCGTGGGTTTTCTCCGGGGTACTTCGGTTTCATCCCACATTCCAAAAACATATGCATGGCAGGCTGATTGGACACTCCAAAATTGTCCCAAGGTGTGAGTGTGAGCACAAATGGTTGTTCGTTTTTGTGTGCCATGCGATTGGCTGGCAACCGGTTCAGGGTGTCCTCCGCCTACTGCCCGAAGACGGCTGGGATAGGCTCCAGCATCCCCCCGCAACCCTAGTGAGGATAAAGTGGTTTGGAAAATGAACAAATGAATAAATTAATTTTTAAAGTAATTCCTGCCCAATGTGAACTACATGGCAGAGCAGGAGAAAGATGCAGAATTTGGTAGTTTGTCAGATGCAGTTAATTTGCTCACAAAAAGTTCAGGATATTCAGCTTTTGGGAGAAATTTTGGGATAAAACTAAAATGCACAGCAACGCTTCCAGGTAAACTATTTTTGACTTTATTTTTTATACTGCTAAAAGCTATGATGGACAGTCCCTCCCACCCCGACCAGCCCGTCTGACAGCACTAGGTAGCTCCTTCAGCCAGAGACTGTTACACCCGCTCTGCAAGAAGGAGAGATACCACCGCTCGTTCCTACTGACTGCTGTCAGGCTGCTAAATAAGCATGCGTGAAACCCTGTAAGTTACAGGGTTTCACGCAATGGCTTACAGGGGTTACAGGCTGTAACCATTGTAAACAGCACAGCCACCCTATGCTGCATATATGCAGTTGCATATATGCTTGTTTCTATATCTTATATTTATATTGCATTCTATACTGTGTACAGTTCTTTTTCTGAAACGTATTTATTTTGCACATGCAACAATTTGTTTTTTCTTTCTAACTTCCCCAATTTTGCTGCTGTAGACTGCAAATTTCCCCAGTGTGAGACAAGGTTATCTTATTTTCTTTTCCCTTTGAACGCAGGTGTCCAATTGTTCAATAATTCTGTGATTTTTGTACAATTTGTTCTCGAGCAAGGATCTGAATGGAACACCTCGCAAAGGTTGTTTGATCCACTAAGACATTTCCTGTTTCAGTCAGACTTGGCATGTAAACAGTCCTTTTCATTATGACATGATGAAACAGTGACATCACCTTATTGAGTAATCAACAATGAATTCATGGTCGCGTAATAAAAACATCTGTCATAAATTTTGCTTTTCAGCTCCTTTCGAAAGAACAAGTTCTACTGACACATTGACCAATTGGACATGTACACTCAAAATGTTTAAAGAATGTAATGTAAATGTTGAAGTGTATTTAAGATAAGATAAGATAAGATAAGATAAGAAAACCTTTATTAGTCTCGCAATTTGTGGTTCATCCTGAAATTTCACCCAAAAGACACATTCCAAACTTTTTGTGTGTAGTCTATGTAGTGGAAGAAAGGCGAATGCTTGGATGAAGGTTAAATTTGCAAATACTTGGCGCAGGGTTTCACTCATCCTGGGCAATCAACAAAGTGTTTCAGCACACTCCACACCGAAAGTCCTTCACTGGAATGAGCGCACACACACATGCATCAAACTTATTTAGTCAATGCAGTCCCTTCCCACCGCCAGTTATTAATGGTAATTGCCACCTCTCAATAAAAGACTCAAAATAGACCACAAAATCAAAGCTCAAGTACCAGTACACGCTCAAATGTAGACGCATAATTTATAGCAACAATAATTATGAAGAAAGTATTAAGTTTAATGTTAGCTCTTCTTTAGAGGGTAGACATTACCTAGCAATCATAAAACGTTTTTTGTCTTAAATAACAGTCAACCAAGAGACAAAAAAAATAAAATAAAAAAATGGACATCAGATTTGCACATGGCACAGAAAAATCAAAGACAAGGATAAAAATACAGTAATGTTTCTTGTGTACCTCTGTTGCGCCTATTTAAAATCCATCCATTTTCTAATCCGCTTATCCTCACGAGGGTCGCATGGCGTGCTGGAGCCTATCCCAGCTGTCTTTGGGCAGCAGTGTGGGGTACACCTTGAACTGGTTGCCAGCCATTCACAGGTCTATTTCACATTTGGGAAAATCTGTGACATCTGATTAAAAATACCGGTACTCATGTCAACAAATACTGTACACTCAGGTGTCATCGTTTGAAATTAAAATATGTAAAAAATTTTGGAACCGTCATGTTCCGTTTGTGTTTGTTGTTTCAGCTCCCGGTGCTGTGAAGGGCGTTTCCCTCCAGCAGGCCCACCTGATCCTTGTTCCCAATCAAAGCCTTGCCAAGTATTGAAGGACTGCCAAATTGTCACATCTCTGTCAGATCATTGACCTTGCTCGCTCCTTAAGTGATATTTTCGAGACCTTCTTGCTCTTGTCCATCGTCACACTTGTGTCTGGTTTGATTCCGGCTTGTAAGGGTTTTTGTTATATTGATTTTTGACGATTTTGGTTTCGCATGTTTGGGCTCTTGCTCTTTCATTTTGTATATTTTCAGGTTTCGCTATTACCTAACTTTTGCAAGCACTTTCTGTTCTAGTTTTGTTTTCCTGGCTTTTTTTTTCAATAGCGACTGTTTGTACTTTGTTGTTCCTTAAAAACCTTTGGGACAGATTTTATTTCCATGAACTGGAACAATCTGTATACAGTGAATCGTTGCTCATCACAACGGTTCCACCCCCTCCCCACACACATGATATGTGATAATGTACGATATGAGGAGCATTTAAAAAAAAAAAAATATATATATATATATATATATATATATATATATATATATATATATATATATATATATATAAAATCCCTCCCACACACTTTAAACACATTTAAATGGAAATGCAAGTTATAAAATGTTATGCTGTAATCGAAAAAAAAAAGTCAAATCTGCTTTCAGGTGACACAAATACGATAACAGTGTTGTTTGACATTTACTCAACTCCTGAAAACAACATATATGTGCACATGCCCGTCGCTGTTCATGCTGATCCAAAAACTGACAACATTGTGACAACATAGAAGTAAACTAACACTATATTAAGTTGAATGCCATTTATTTTGGCCTGGACTGACTGAGGGCGAATGGCCAGCAATATTCGACTGTCTGTTGTCAGCCATCAGTTCGCCTGGACATGACTCCCAATTTAGATTAAAAAAACAAAACAAAAAACAAACAAACAAACAATCACTCTTTTTGTGTAATTGTTTAGGTTACAATAACAAACACGACTTCTAATGTGAACTGAACGTGACCATGAAGTGACACACCTGCACACAAAACATGTGAAATGACACGCAATGAGCACAAAATACAACATCGCATGGCGAAGTAGTTACAGAAGTAGATAAGAATGATCGTGAGGAGTCCCCCGCCTCTCCCCATGTAGCGCATATTTGGCTTTTGATGACATGAACGTAGGTTGGTTGAACGTGACCTTAGCGTCCATACCGCAGATGCATTGGATACAAGAATCTCGTGTCAGATTTTAAAAAAAGTCTGATTCATACGATTCACATTGCATGATAAAATCAGATACATGACACATATGGACAAAAATAAAAAATAAAGAAATCTGAATTGCCCTGCAATTTGAACGTAGCCTTGCAGTGCTCTCACAATGCTCTCTGCTTATGTTTTCTGTCACAAGCAAACTTAATCAAATATCACCATGTCATCAAAGTGATCCTACATGTGAGCAACAACTGTCTTGTAATAGTAAAGTCTAATTTCATGATAATACAACAGTCTACCAATACAACAATAACAACTGACTCATCCTATTATATTACCACAGAGTTGCATACACAATTGTGGTCAGCAGAGCTCATTAATTGTACCACTCACTCAAACAGAATGTCTTTGGCACAAATTAAGAGTAAGGAAAAGGTTTGGACCATGTAAACACGATCATCAAGATATTTGATCGATTATAGAGGGCTGGAAAGAAAGTGATCAGCAGAGTGTGCGCGGACATCCCGGTTGAATAATGCTGCCATTAAGTAACACAACAAAGATTGTCATTCAGGAGCATCGCCGATTCGCATCGGCTTCTCAATTTCACATCAGATGACATTGGAATTTAAAATAGCAGCTTTTGTGTGCTGAGAATAGAGCAGGAGGTAGACTCAAGGGGGAATGAGGGTAATGATGCATTTCAACAGGTGTGTGTGTGTGTGTGTGTGTTTTTTGGGGGTGGGGGCAGGGGGTGGGTGTGTTGCCTAATATATGAACAAGTCCCAAACCCAAACATGTTGCCTGTTATATGAAAAATAGGTTTATCTAATGACAGTGGGTGTTCAGCATTGGTGTGGAAACCCAGCAGGAATCCAATCTGTCGACTTCCATATATCCTTTGTATAAATCCACTTGGCTTCTATTAATTAACTTGACTTCTGCTTTAAAATTCTTTCAACAATGTTTCAATTACAGTTCTGGATATTAGTCAGCATGATGAATTTGCATGACAAACATACAGGCTGTTATTTCACACAAGGGCTCCACTGTATACTCTAGTCTAGTGTGTGCGCATGTGTTAATGTAAGCCTGCAGGATGCAAAATTAGCCTGGTGGGCTTCCACAACTGTCCTTTTCCTGGACTCCAGCAGAGCGAGCTGCCTCTGCTTCCCTTGTCCTTTAACAGTCATTATGCAAAGCAGCATGGCACATCGTTATATATTAGAGCTCCAACCAGAAAACGACGCTTGAGCAAATGTTCATAACATGTCTACGTTGCTAGCCCAATATTGTCATTACTTTCAACAATGGATTACACCGTTACTGAGAAGAAAAGCGGCAGATGCAAATACAGTAGTAAAGCAAAAATCGATATTGACCTAATCCTTCTAAAAAAGAAGACAAAAATACATCATATCTTGAGTCTATGGTCTTTCGATATGTCACATGCGCATGTTTTATTACTATTGTATTGCATGGCCGCATAAACTGCCGTGTGAACGCAAGTGGGGCTGTATCGGGGTTAACACGCTTCTCTTTAGTAAGCAGCTTTTTACGTGTGAAGGCTCAACAAAATTCATACCGGTGTAAGATATATCGCAACAAAATACGTCGGAGCAGCACTGACGCAAATGTGTGCCGTGTGAACACCCCTATAATGTATTTTATAATGATTTCAATAAGAATACATTAACTGATTATTTCATGAATATTTTCTCATAATTTGTAGGAAAAGGTGTAATGTAAAATATGTCTGTCTTTAATTAATGCAACAAATTACAGAACACTTGAAAATGTAAATGCACAGCGGGCTGCATCAAAGAACTGAGCAGTCCGTATGTGGCCCATGGTTCGTACTTTATCTCTGTTTTTGATTAACCTTGATGAGCAGAACAACGGACATTTCCTTTTGGAATTAACAACAAGACTTGGACTCAAGGAACAATCCTCTAAAAATGCAGTTGACCCTCAGAGATGAACCGCAATCAATTCCGCGGTTTTCATATCTGTGTTCACACTTGTCAGGACCGGTTCACTTAAAATAAAATCTAGTGTGTCGAGACCAAGAGGTGAATTTCGGACCCTTGCAAGAAAATTGACCTGAGCTCACACAAAGACACAGACCGGCCATTAGATGCCTGCAGAACACACATAAAAAATCTTGATCATAATGTCTTCCATCATAGATAACCAGCCATTTATTTTTTATGCCGTTTGTTCTCGTTAGGATCTTGTATCAGATGGAGTCTGTCAAAACTGACTTTGGGCAAGATATGGGCGACAGTCTGGATTGGTTTCCTGTCGATTGCAACAAATATTCAGATTAGGCAAACAACAATTAAAGCCTCACCCATGTTAACACCTATGTGTAATTTTGAGTCTTCAATTGACCTAACGTATATTTTTGGAATGTGTGAGACAGCCAGAGTAATCAAACATAGGAAGAAACGGTATAAAACAAGAATGAAAGGTACAATAACTAATCATCTCTTGGTAAAGTCAATGATTAAATTGAGTTTGAGCACAGGACTTTCCTCTTTTATCATGACCGATACCTTCGGGAAAGTGTATGGGCATGCACACAAAAAGATAAAGAACAGGTGAGGAAGTTGAAAAAGAAATTAGCTCGATCATGTCTGTGACCACATTTTTTTACCCAGGTTTAGTTTACGAATGGACAAACAAAGCCGTCTGCTTGCCGTAGCTAGAAGTGAAGCCAGTGGCGACCATCTTACGTTGTCACTCTCTTTCGACGCCAAACTTGAATGTATTGATTTCTCTGTGGCATTTTCATGTTATTTTCTTTCTCTGCCGTGACAATGCCACAGTATATGGTTGTACTAATCTGTGAAAAGCGCGACATGCACATTTCATCAGTAAGAATGTGATTATAAATTTTCTCTTATAAGGTATATATTTAAATCTCCGAGTGCTACTCAAAGATTAGTCTGCATCATGCTGTCAGAACGATCAACGATGAAATGAAAGCAAACCCAATTCGCACAAAATTCGCCGAGAAATGTAAAAAATAACCCCTGTAAATCACGATTCACAATATTGAGAGAACATACGCTGAATGGATCCATGCAAACAGTGAGATTTGTCCATTGAGAGGCCCTTAGTACTCCATACAGGGATGCTAGCTTAAAATACACACACCAATAACATTTGTTTTCAGCCAAAACCAGACAGAAATTGTCAGTAACAGAGGCAACAGAAAATGGCTCCCCTTTGGCTTCAGTCACGGGGGGCAGAGGTGGAAAATGCAGGGTCCAGAAATAAAAAACTGTCTTTTGCCACAGCTGCTTCTACTGCACTGGCACGTAAACAAGCTCCCTACCCTTACTCGCCGGTTGAATAGAAGCATTTGTGACTGAAGCCAAACTGTGGCGAGGTTTGTCACCTGTGGTGAGGGACCAATTCTTAGTCCATTCAGATGTAAGTCAGTGGTCTGACAGAGGTCGGGGCGAAAGTCAGGAATCGAATGGGAAATGCATCATTTCTCTCACAGTTGCTTTCTGTATGAAATCAAACGTTGGAGCTTCCCTCCAGTGATCAGTCTGCCCCACACGATTTCAAAACGTAAGCTCTTGTTTTGTGTTTGTTGTCTCCGCTCGATGTTTGCCGCGGCTCATTCACAGTCTGGGGAGCTTCTCGTTGATGAGAAGAAGGAAGCAGATGTTTCAAATCATTGTTGAGCTGCTTAAAGATGAGTCATGACGGTGCATCAGGGAAGTGGCAGAATATTCAGCAGCACCTGTTCAAGGTTCCTTGACCCCAAGACGAGTGCTCATTCTTCACATGCGAGAGTTGAGAAAATCCTACTTGGGGAGAGCGTGGCAACTTGATTGGCAAGTTCATATAGGAAAATGCATTTTCCTCTCCGAAAGAATCCAAGTTCCTCCAGCTTAACTGCCTTGCAGACAACGGCGTGTATTAGCAGCATGCTGGTCTCATTTTTTTACCGCAATGCCAAAATAGACCTTGTGAAGTCAGAAAGCTCGGGGGTGAGAATGTGTGAACTTTCCTTGCAAAATGAGAGAGGGCTGGCGTGCCGAGCGGAAGCTGTGAAAAACCAAAAAATCTGCTTCAGTGTACAGTTTTCAAAATCGAATGCAATCATGTTGTGCTCATCATTCCTTTTTGGCAACAAACTGCAGCGGCGAGTAGCACGAGTCACCGCAAGAAAATTCTTGAATTAGGAAAGACCGTGCTCAGTGGACAAGCATTCTTCGATGCAACTAATGTTCCAGTGAAAATGCAAAGTACTTGTGCAAAACCAATCGTTCGCAGTCACTTGCACATTCAGGTCAGCACAAGTTCTTTCGAGCGATTGTCTCACATTCTCTCCCGGCTATCTGAGAAAAAGCTGCTTGAGTTTAATGTCTGCTCTTGGAGGTTGTTATGCGAGAAGAAACTCGATGCCTCAGATACAGTTTTGGAGGCACTCTGGGACGAAGAACCATTTGAAGTGAGGTCCAGCGAACAGCTTCGTGGTTCTGCCCCAACGATTGATTCAACAGGGCCAGGACCGACTGTCACTTTGGCCTTAGACTGCTTCGTTTCATCCCCCGCCTGGACAACAGTAGACACAGTAGTCTCCATACGGCTTGCTTTGAAAATGCTCGTCTGAGTTTGAAAGTAGCGAGTAGACTTCATTTCCAGGCCTTCGTAGGAGCTTTGAGGGACACACGGGCAGCAGCGGAACGCTTGTTTAAAACCTGCGCGGAACCTGTGGGGGAAATAAACATTGTTTAATTTTCTTATGCTCCGGTTTCCTCCCACATTCCAAAAACATGCATGGCAGGCTGTTTGCACACTCTAAATTGTCCCTAGGTGTGAGTGCGGGCGTGCATGGTTGTTTGTCTCTGTGTGCCCTGCGATTGGTTGGCAACCAATTCAGGGTGTCCCCTGCCTACTGCCCGAAGACAGCTGGGATAGGCTCCAGCACCCCCCGCGACCCTAGTGAGGATGAAGTGGTTCGGAAGATGAATGAATGAATGAATAATTTTCTTATGCACACACACACCCCAACACAAACACAAACACACACACACACACACACACACACACACACACACACACACGCACACACACACACACACACACACACACACACACACACACACACACACACACACACACACACACACACACACACACACATACATAGTTTCTGTTCTTGTCTTTTGATCTTTTGTATTTTAATTGTGTAATGCTCATTGATTTAACTTAATGTGTGATGAAAGTTAGAGTGATATCGGGGTCCATTTAACTGGGCTGTATTCTAATTTTAATTTTATGTTGAAGTGACCTTCAGTGAGACTGGCTTCTTGCAACACAACCCAGGTGGTAATTTACATAGTATCATACATACATATAGACATACATCATATCTCAAATAAGAGAATTTTTAAAAAGTGTGATATGAACAGAAATGATTGGGCACCCAGATGAATAAATCTGGCAAGGTTGGGTGAAATCACAAGCGGATGAGACACATGTGAGTGAAGAGAAAAGGAAAATGTTCACTGGGGAGAAACGAGAAAAGTCTATGACTGGAAGATGGAGGAGAAAACCATCATCGGTCACATTTGTTTTTAATCATCTGAACTGGCAGAGAGAAAACTCGGTCGTAAGAAGGATGACTAAATCTCAGCTCGCCTCAGTCGACTCCCATATTTTCAAATTATTTCATCCAAAATTAAGTTTACAAGTGAAAACAACCAAGTGTGAAATCTAATTTTTCTGACAGCACAGATACAATTAACAGGTGGAAGATAACATGCACCATCTGTCTTTTTTTGGTTTTACAAAATCCATGTGACAGGCATCATGCCATTTTTTTTGGCGTGATGTTATACTCAATCAGTGAGTGAGAGAACATTGTACGTTTTAGCCTAATGCGTTCTTCATATGTCAAGTGAAGCGGAGGTATTAAAAGGATTGTCATCGAGAAAATAAGGCTGACAACTAATCAGGGGTTTGTAGCTCCTTGGCTCATATATATTTCGAAATTGGGAGTGTGATGACAGATTTTCACAGAGACGCTTGGAACATTAATGGCCCGAAAAGACATCATCGCCACATACTTCAACACATCCTTAATACAGGCAGGGACGTTGTTCCGAACAAGTGAATGACAGTCACACTTCAACTCATCTGAGTGACTTATTCTGTGCTTAAGTAAGTGCTTTTGTTTTGATGAGCAATGCAGTTCAAATGGGCTCAATAGTTAGCACATTAAATCTGGATCTGCACAGCAGGTCCTAGTGCCCAATTCCAATTTAATGCATGGAACAAATGTTCACCATTTACATTTTGACACTATGAATGACACTAAAACATTGAAACTTGCCGCAAATTGCATCGCGAGTGCAACATCGAGCAGCTACAACACGTAAGTCAACAATAACAATAACATTTCAAAACATAATATGATAATGCAGGGCGGCCCGGTGGTCCAGTGGTTAGCACGTCGACTTCACAGTGCAGAGGTACCGGGTTCGATTCCAGCTCCGGCCTCCCTGTGTGGAGTTTGCATGTTCTCCCCGGGCCTGCGTGGGTTTTCTCCGGGTGCTCCGGTTTC
>CAAKHF010009197.1:6348-42276 GCA_901007745.1 Hippocampus kuda
GCCACTCGGAACTGTATCCCGCGACTTGTGAACAACTACCCCACTGGTGTCAAATTCAAGGCCCGGGGGCCAGATCTGGCCCGCCACCTCATTTTATGTGGCCCGCGAAAGCAGATCAAACATGTCAACTTCCATGATCCTTTCTAAAATGTCGACCAAAATTTTAAATTGTCATTTGTAATAAATAAGAGATATATTCAAAGCATTTTCTTCTCATGATAGTAAGTTAAACAATAGTTAAATCAACAGTTATTCTTGACTTCTTTATATGGATTCAGTCATAATGGCCCTCCAAGTGAAACGCTAACTAAAATATGGCCCGTGACAAAAATGAGTTTGACACCGCTGAACTATCCAATCAGCTTGGAGTTGGGTTTAAAAAAAAAAAAATCCATCCACATCACACTTTAACCCATCCTGCCTGAGTCTCCGCTTTCCCGAATGCTAGGCGCATACCTTCCCCTCCTCTATAGCAACAAGTCCTCGACAGACAGACTTCTATCGGTATACTGTCATCACAAAAGAGGACGAGTCGTACACGAGTCGTACTCAAGCATGCGACATCACCAAGTTCATGCTCATCCCTCACTTACAGTGGTCGCAAATGATCTGAGAGCAACCGGCTACGAACCGAAAACGAGCCTTCCATTTTGAGAAAATATGAAAACAGCTTTGTCGTAAGAACAGGCTTGAAAACAGACAGTTTTGAAGAGCTACTCACATTTACTGGAAGGGAATTAATATCATTTGAATTTTCTGTCACATCGCGTAGCCCTCAGTCACTGTTGAAAGCAGTTAAAGTTCTGCCTCCTGCTATTTTAGGCTTTCCACAATTAGTCAAACATATGATTAAAAATGACCTTTGGCACGATGGGCTAATTTCTGTTGTAATTTGAGTTCTTTTGGCGGCTATCTTTCTAACCCGGATGTAAGACACCTGGCTGACTAAATTGCCTGCTCTCTCACATGTGGTTGACACGTCGCTTTCATACCTCGTCCTAAAGCCGGCTGCCGCGCGCACCACCCCGCCAAACAGGAAATAGTAATTGCGCTAAATTGTGGAGCCTTACGTCCTCAGTCGCAGTCAAGTGGCTCTTGTTACAGCATTGATGTACTGTTCATCCATGCGCATGGTAATGTGCGTAACAAGTACGATTTATTTGATTTTTTTTTTTTTAATACCTGTATGAATGCTAGTATGTCATCATTTAGCTAGCAATCGAGAGAAATGATAATCAGACCAACAGCTCCTGTATGGTCTGTCGCAGAGGATGCCGGCACCGAGGACGCAGTGGCCTCTCACAGTGCCTCCTTAGCGGATATGCTTGTCCGGCATCTTGCTGTCGTCTCCGACAAGTGACAAAAATCTTTTTTTTTTGGGGGGGGGCACTATATTGAGAGGATCTTTCATTTATGATTTGAAGAAAATCATGAGTGAAATTGCAATATCTGTCAGAAAAAAATTGCAATTCAATCATTTCCTGAATTCGTTGCGCTCGACATCCTAGCCTTAGCGCAGTTCGATCGAACCCCAGGGGTTCGGTGAGTCGGTCTCAGGGGTTCGACGGAGCCTCTGCCATGGAGGGTAAGTCACACGCGACTCGACGTGTTAATTAGTTGACACGCCTGCTTGGCCATCACTGGCTGGAGATGATCACATGACATTGCTTGTCCAATCAGTGCTGTGGGAAATTTAGATCGCTTCGTAGTCAACGTGTGACTGTTGTGATAGTACGTCCTTCAATTAAAAAAAAAAAAAAGTATACTTATCCCTTGAAATGTTTGGAACTTTTTTTCTGTTTTTAATAAATGTTTTTTTTAATATCTTGAATTTGTAAAAAAAAAAAAAAAATTCACCTATGAACGGTTCGGTAAATGTGCATATTAACTGGTTGGGTTCAATACCTTTAAAAAGGTTTAGAACCACTGCCTTAGCGTCATTAGTATACCGTTGATGTGAGGGAGAGGAGCAGCGGGACGATGAAGAAATAGAAGAGCTCTTTGCATGCGACGCCAAGAAAAACCAGACCGGCAGGTTTCAGTACACACAAGTACACCGAAGTCAGCTTTAACATGAAGTTGCAAATGACATCAGTGTGGGGCACACGTGCACACGCAGTTCAAATTTCAAGATGCTGACTTGCTACATGTGGTTCGTGCTGTGTGTGGTAGTGTTTAATTTGAAGACGGGGGGTGGGGGGCTGCTCAACAGCAACATCTTTTTGCTTTACTTCCTCATATGTACAAACATGCAGTTAACAAAGCATGTCGGGAGGCGTCATTAACCCGTTGTGTTTTCTGGACGCAGTGAGATGATTGGGCATCACTCGTCGGCGGGGGCCTCCCTCCACCATGCCCGCCCATGACCTCAGTGACCTTGCGGCAGCTCCCGTCCGTCAGCCCCCGGGAGGCACGCGATGGATGGCGTCTTGCCGGGCAATGAGAACGAAATGGCGAACAGAATTCCGCCACCACCGCCGCCCCCTCCTCCTCCTCCGCCCCCTCCTCCTCCACTGCCGCCGCCTCCCCCTTCACTAGGAGGCCTGAAGCACACCAAGAGGGTGAGAAGTTTCTTCTGGAAGACAATCCCGGAGGAGCAGGTACACAAGGAAGCGTAACCCGTCTGGCCACTTCATGCGGTTCACGTGATTGTGACATTTACATGTGCGCCGGCAGGTGCGAGGGCGCGCCAACCTGTGGACGCAGGACCAGGCGCGGCAGCGCTACCAAATTGACGCAAACACGGTCGAAGAACTCTTTGGTCAGAAGGAGGGGCTGGATGGCGGCAGACTCGCGAGGGGAGGAAGCGGCAGATCCTCACTGCGTGATGCAAAGGAGCAGGTGGGAGACGACGACGCGGGCGGTAATGCAGATGACGATGATGACAGTGACAAAAACAGCAGCAGTTATGATGACAACAGTGACGACATTGAAAACAACAGTGGTGACAACGATTTTGGCGACAGCGATTTTGGCGACAGCGTCAACGAGCCAACGATAGTGTTAAGAGCAGCGACGAGGACGAATTTGTCTCGCCAACGATGATGACGATGTCGATCTGTCGCCCCACAGGTCTCCATCTTGGACACCAAGCGAGGCATGAACGTGGGCATCTTTCTCAAACAGTTCAAAAGGTAAAAGATGACAAGGCGCCCTCATGACCCCAAGGTGTTGTTTGTGGGTAAAACACATGGCGCCATGCCGGTTACGCGTCTGTGAGCGTCAAGCCAGTCTGCACAGAAACCCCCTCTCTGCCCCCCCGCCTTACCCTCAACACACACACAAAAAAAGGGTGGTGTCAAAGAATTTTAATTAAATTCAGTTTTTTTAAGATAATATTCGATACAGGCGCCAACGTGGTCGACTGGTGAGCACAGCCGGCTCACTGTTCAGAGGTCACGGATTCGATTTTGGCCTCCGGCTTTCCTGGGTGGAGTTTGCATGTTCTCCCCGTGCCTGTGTGGGTTTTCTCCGGGTACTCCGGTTTCCTCCCACATTCCAAAAACATGCGTGACAGGTTAACGGAACACCGTAAATTGTCCATAGGTGTGACTGTTAGTGTGTTTGCTTGTTCGTCTGTGTGTGCCCTGCGATTGGCTGGCAACCAGTTCAGAGTGTATGCCGCCGACTGCATGCACGCAGACAGCCGGGATAGGCTCCAGCACCCTTCTGAGGATAACCGGGTTAGAAAATAATTTGTAATAATCTCAGTAATAATTTGTACTTTTAAATGCAATCATGAAATAGTGTATTTTACTCTTGATTCATTATGTACAACAAATTGACCAATTATTGAATTTATTGAATTAACTTGATGTAATCAAATTTAAATGTACTCTTTTTTTATATATAATACAATAAATTAATTAACCTAGTGTTTAAAGCGGAAGTCAACTCCAATATTAAGTTCTACGCCTCCCCCAGCCCCTCTCAGTCCAAACATGGGATTCTGATTAATATTTGCACTTGCGAAATCCACCCATTTTTATATTTATCTCGGGGGCGGCCAGTTTGCCCCTTGCTGTCGATGGAAAATGACATCACAGTTGCTCAGGTACCAACCAATCAGGGTTCACCTTTTTCCTGCGTTTGGCCGTGTGATGTTCACAAGCTGAGCCCTGATTGGTTGGCAGAAGTATAAATACGGCTGGATTTTGGTGCTGAATTCAAATTCCACAAACACTATATTAATCAAAACCATGTTTAGATGTGTGAGTGGGGCCGCAGAGAATACATTGAAAATAATTGTTTTCAGTTGACTTCCCCTTTAAGAATACCAAAAAAATTAAAAAGTAAAAAAAATAATAAATCTGCTTTAATTAGCCAATTTGGGGGGAAAAATAGCTAAATAATGCAACAGGATGCAATGCAAATATCTGCCATCCAGAACAATACGTAAAAGGAGAAAATATCATCGCTCTCCGTAAACCCAAAATAAGACGAGTATTTGGAGTAGCCCCCCCAAAAAATAAACTTTAAAAAAATGCAAGGAATGACAGTCCAAAACATGACTGTCATGATGACATGATGAGTCGTATATTAAAGATTGTTTTTTTGTGGATTTTGGATGGAAGAAAGGTGCACATTTCTTTCCATCCAAAACTGTTGTACTCAATGCACCTTGGAGAATACTGATTGTTTCAGATGAGGTAATTGCAACTACCTGGGAAGGGCCAATTGTTGCTCGGACCTGATTGGCCTGAAGCTCAAGTGAACTCCCTTTAAAAGATGAATGAGGAAGTCACTGGGGGCCGGACAACTTGGAGAGCAGTGCTACACGTGGTCTGCTAAAAATTGGCCAACTGTCACTCCTGTAAAAAAAGAGAACTGGACAATCACCTTCCTGAATCCTGGCTGAATTGCCTTTTCGTTCTTTTTCACCTGGCCTGCTGTTTCGCCGCATAACAATGACAATGTGACATTTGTTTTTGTGTGCTGTTGTTGACCGTGTTTACTCAACTCCGCGGCGCCCTGAGGCCGTTTGCATTCGTGTTAGCTGGAAGCGTCATTTTCAAATTGAGGATTAGCAATTGTCCTTCTCGTTCAGGTCCAACCAGGCCATCGTTGACGACATTCGCCGTGGCAACAGTGAGCCTTACGGGGCGGAGCCTCTACGAGAGCTCATGAAGCTTCTGCCCGAGGCGGACGAGGTACTGCACACATTTCTGCTAACCGAGGTTGTTTTGGGGAATCCTTGACTCAGCAACTTGTTCCAAATCCCATTTGTATGTACAACGTATGCTGAAATACCTTGATAGATATTTGGGAGTCGAAAATAATCAATTCACTCCACCTGAATCACTTCACAGGGATTTGTATGTACTTTCACGATCCACTTGAGTCATCAATCAAATAAAAAATATATATATTTTGGAAGACTATTCTGCCAAGGACGTCATTGTGGTGGATTTCTGTCATAATTTAGGTGGGTTGCAAATGGACAATTGTAGGTCTCAACCATCTTGACCCCACGTTTGCTTGAACTGGGATCTGAATGGTCCTCATGTGGGTTCCATCTGGGCAAATTATATGCATCTTATGTAGGCCACAGTTGTTTTCTCCCATTTTGGGCACAAAGTGTTTTTTTTCTTTGGTTATTTTTTTTTTTTTGGGGGGGGGTTGTCACGTATAGTCACATGTAGCACAAGTAGAAAGTAAAAATACAATTTGCCAAACCCACTAACCATTAAACCTGTTTATGATGTGATTATTTTGTCATGCATTGTACTCACCCCGAAATATTGCACACATTTTTTTTTTTTTGCCAAACTGTGACAGAATGAACCGACTTCCGTCACAGTTTGTCAAGAGTAAATTTTAATTCCAAAAGAGCAAAAAGGCAAACAAGGCTATTGGATTAATCAGAAAGCATAAAATAATCACAAATACCACTACACCATTGGCCTGGCTAACTTTTTAATAGCAATTTGGCACAGTTGTTAACGTTCCTGTTCTCTGTTCTCATTTCTTTTCATTTTATAAGGACTTTTAAGATGAGTGTAGTTTTGGAAATGAGGATCAAGCACATTCCGATGCTCTGCCCGTTTTGGAGACGCACAACTCATTTACGAAAACGGACCATTTGCCACAATGCCTTAACTCATTCACTCCCAAAGACGTTTTTAAACGTCTTTTCAGACTTGTCTAGAATTGGCTCGTACTGAATGAGTTAATAGCATTGTCGAGTTGAAAACATGTCGTCCATCTTCCACATCCCAACAGCGAGTCACTCGTGTATGTAAGGCGCAAGCGTACGGAGTGGCTCGCGAGTGATTGCCAATTTTTGTTTGGAGCAAGGTGAAGAAGATGAAGGCGTACCCCGGTGATGTGTCAAAGCTGCCGTTGGCCGACTCCTTCGTGTTGATGCTCATTCAGCTTCCCAGGTTAGCCGCTAACCTTTCACCCTTTGCCCGCTGCGCCGCTGCTGGATGGCTCGTCATCATCTCACTCTCTGATTCCACAGTTACACCTTGCGCATCGAGTGCATGCTGTCCAAGGAGGAGATTCCTGGAATGTGCGAGGCGATGCAGGCACAGATTGTCGTCCTTCGCTCCGCAACCAAAGGTGACGCCAAAAGCCATCGGCATCGGCTCCTCATCCGGTTTCAAAGCACTTCTATTTCGAGAGGAACGAATAAAAGTCGAAGGGGTTGATGATCACCTGGTTTCTTCCCCACCTTGTAGAGGTTCTGGGCTGCCAGGAGCTGCACGCCGTCCTCCACTTGGTCCTGCAGGCCGGGAACATCCTCAACGCCGTGAGCGACTTGGCGGTCCTTAGCGTGTTAGCGGCGTGATGTTTAAAGACGCGCGTGTGTTACAGGGCGGTTACGGCGGCAACGCGGCGGGCTTCAAACTCTCGTCCCTTTTGTCTCTGGCTGACACCAAAGCCAACAAACCGGGAATGAACCTGCTGCACTTTGTGGCTCTGGTGGGTCAGCACAAACAAAAAAAAAAAAAAACAAGCCAAGTCCTCCTTTGTCCTCGTCTTCTTCCTCTTTGCTCTTCTCACTCTTCATCTGTCATCCTGTATCCTTCTTCTCTCCCTCCTTGTGCTTACGCTTGTCCTCGTCGTCCTTGTCCTTGTCTACCTCTTGCTCCTCCTCTCTTCCTTCCTTCCTTTAAGTGACCGTTTTATCATCTAATGGATCAAATTCATCTTCCCAGGAAGCCCGGAAAACCGAGGAGAAGTTATTGGACTTCCCACTGAAGTTGAGTCACGTTCAGGCTGCTTCCAGGTCAGACGGGAGTCTTCTCAGTCATCCGGCGGATGAAGTACTTAAAGCTTGCCAAGGACTTTTGCTTATTTTATTGATTCATTTATTTGTGCAGGATCTCCTTGGAGATGCTGGACACGGAACTGCAACGGCTGAGGAGCCGCATGCGTGCTCTCGAAGACAGCGTCCGCACGGACTGTGAGCTTCTGCAACAGCTGGACAGCTTCTTGCAGGTAGCGCAGACGTGCAACTTTGGAACTTTCACACACAACAACTTCCAGATATAACTTTAGCTGTAGACAGTAAAGAAATAAACAAGTAACTTAAGTGGAGCCTGGACTCGTCTTGCTGGATTTTTGCCGCGAACTCAACGGGCCTGAAATTTCCTGGTTAAGATTTGAACACTTCCTTCTGACTTTACTTCCTCCCGCCCCAGGACGCAACGGCGGTGCTGCGCTCTTTGAGCAGCGACCGGCAGCTGCTGGGCAAGGAGGCCGACGAATTTATGGACTTCTTCTGCGAGGACGGCGACACGTTCCGACTAGACGAGTGCTTCGCCGTCCTGCACGGTTTCTGCTGCAAGTTCAGCCACGCTGTGAAGGTAGGCTGCCGGATCGATGGTCGTGTATAAGGGCCAGGGCAGGTGCATTTGAGTTTTGAAGTAAAAGCGTCACATGGGATCGCTCACTTGTAGGTGAGCTTCCCTGTGCTTGTAAAATTGTTTATTTTAATCATAAAATGTATATTTTTTTGTATATTTTTGTTAAACGTCAGTTTTGAAGCATTTGCATGTGATGCATACAAGATAAATGATTGAAGTGAATATGTGCATGTAAAATAGTTGCTTTATTCACAATTGGATTATGGTTAATAAATCAATATTTGATCAAATAAATGCCAAATCGGTACATGTAAAATTGTACTCATATTTTCAGACCTTATTTTTAATCATTCAATGAGGATAAATGTTATTTGAAAGAATATTTACAGTAGTCGTAGTAGTATCATACTGAACGATTGCTTTATTCTCTTTTTCATGTGTTATATACTTTAATTATAAGTAGCCGATTCTTCAATAAAATACATATGTAAATGTGCATGTCAGTATTTATTTTATAAATATTTAAAGAATTTGATCATGTACATTAAATCATTCATTTATGATCGAAAAATGTAAAACTACATTTTAATGAACCAATTTTAGGGGGGGGAGGGGAACCCTCATCTGTAACAATGTTAGATTCCTGATCATACCTAATCCTCGCAATAACGCTCAGACGGTTGTGGTGGTTGTTGCTGACGAATGCACTGTTGGCTGATTGAAGGAGAACAAAGAGCGGGAAGCCAGGGAGCAGGCCCGTCGCTGTCGCTTACAAGTGCTAGAGGAGCAGAAGAGACATTCGTGGGCTGGCGGCGAGGAGGTAAAAACGCACCAGCGACCAAACCGTGCAGCCAACGAGCAGCAAATCAGTTGACCACGTTGCGGTGTTGCAGGTGAACAGTCCCGTGGGCTTGAACTGCAGCAGTGAAACGGACCTTACGGCGGCCATGTTGCGACAGGGCGAGGCCAGTGCACTCCGGGAACTCCTGTCTCCGACGTCGAGCAGCTGGCGCGCTTCTCGACGCCGCACGGGACGCTCCGGACACTCGCCGTCACAAAGCCCGTCCTCCCCCTCTCCCACAATGACGCTGACAGCGCAATACACCGACAACCTCAAGTGTCACGGTAACGTGGACGCCGCCTCCGACAACGGCCGAGACCACGGTGAGGCTTCGATGACACGGCTGGAACGCCGTCGCTGCAAAACACCGTCCGAAGATAACAACGGAGACCACGAACGCAATGTCTCGGCCACCGCTAACAACAACAACAACTTAGTGGTGCACCTGGAGACCTGCTCGCTGGTTCCTGAGCTGAAATCCTTTGATAAGGTCGATGGTCTCGTTTGTGTCCGAGATGCCACCGATCCAAGTGCGGAAGAGCCACGGGCTTCGGAAGTGGCGATGGCAGTGCAACCGGCGGTTGTGTGGTGCGTGACGGCCGTGTGCGAGACGGACTGTCTGGCAGAAAAGGAGCCGGCGTCTTTTGCCGCTCCGAAACTGTCCGAGCCCGTCAGTCGCCAACCGTCGCCTTCCTCGTCGCTTTGCGGCCCGCCTGCAGATCCCTCTCAGTCGGACCAGCGAAAGAAGTCGGACTCGTCTGAAGCTGTCGCTTCCGCCGCGAGCAGGACCCGATCCAAGCGGGTGCGCACCCTCAACAGCTCTGAGCAGCAAAGCATGAGGAGAGTGGTGCCCATCTCAAGGACTGGTCGAGAAAAACGAGGAGAGAACCCCTCTGCCGCCCCGTCTTCCCGACGCTCCAGCCTCCAGCCCCGAGATTCAAAGGAGCGCCGCATTCCTGCAGCCCGAAAGCCGCCAGAGGAGAAAATGTGTCGCTCCACGCTGCGAGCGCTCGGCGGCAAGGGCTGCGACACTCTCAGCGCTACCGTCGCTCCTCCTTCCGCCCCGTCGTCAGCCCCGGCTTTCGCCAGAAGCACAGCCTCTTCTTCTTTTAGACAAACGCACGCTAGCCTTCCAAGAGCGAATGTCCTCAAACGTGCTTCTGAGGCATCCTCCAAAACCTCCACATCTGCCGGGCACCCTCGCGTCACCTTGTCTTCGTCCTCCTCCTTGTCCAAGAGGACCCCGAGTACGAGGACACCTCCAAGCATCGACACACCGCCGAGGACCAGGAGATCGCCAGACATTAGCATGCCACCAAACACCAGGCCCTCTTCGAGAACCACGATGTCTGCAAACGTCACGACACCGCCGAGTGTCAGGACATCACCAGGCAGCAATACACCACCAAACATCAGGCCCTCTTCGAGGATCAGGACGTCTGCAAATGTCACGACACCGCCGAGTGTCAGGACACCGCCAAGCGCCAAGACCTCGCAGAGCGCCAAGACTCCACCGAGCGCCACGACACCGCCGAGTGTCAGGACATCACAAGGCATCGACACACCACCAAATATCAGGACCCCTTTGAGAATCAGGACATCTGCAAATGTCAAGACCCCTCCGAGCATCAGCACACCGCCAAGCGCCAAGACCCCACCGAGCGTCAGGACACCGCCAACCGTCAGGACACCGGCGAGCGCCAAGACCCCACCGAGCGTCAGGACACTGCCTAGCGCCAAGAACCCGACGAGCGTCAGGACACCGCCAAGCGTCAGGACCCCACCGAGCGCCAGTACACCGCCGAGCGCCAAGACCCCTTCGAGCGCCAAGACCCCGCCGAGCGTTAGGACACCGCAGAGCGCCAAGACCACGACAAGTGTCAGGACACCGCCGACCGTTAGGACACCGCCAAGCACCAAGACCCCGCCAAGCGTCAGGACACCGCCGAGTGCCAAGACCCCTTCGAGCACCAAGACCCCGCCAAGCATCAGGACATCACACAACATCAGGCCCCCTTCAAGAATCAGGACGTCTGAACCCATCAGGACGCCTTCGAGTGTCGGGTTGCCTCCCGGCTCGACGGCTCCCGACTCCCCAGGCCCCTCTCAAAGCCGCAGGCGCAGCAGCAGCTTCTCGGACAAGTCTGGCCAATCGCAGCAGTCCCTCAAGGTCTGCAGGCCCAGCTGGAGATAACACAAGACATATAACATATAAAACAACACCACAAGCAGATACTCTAACGAAACAAGCTGGATAAAAGTTCTTTTGTACTTTTGTGGTCATTCTGTGGTACACGATGGTGTACCGTGATAAAAGGGACAACTTCTCCAGAGAACACAGTGAATGTCTTGTTCGATAATTGATTGTGGATGGTGCAGCTTTTAACTTGACTGACGTGTATTTGTGTAGTGTGTTTGCATCACTGAGGATCAAGTAGCTTTGAAGATGTCACTCAGCTGTCTAAAAATGTCTCAGGGGAACCTTTGCCATGCCAAGTGTGAATGATGAGATCAATCGTTATTCTTTAAATCAATACCCAAGAACTGGAATGGTCTGCCACTGAGCTATCGTACAACCCTTAAAATTCAATCTATTTATGTACATTTTCACATCTTAAAATGTGTATATCTGTCGAATCGAAATAAAACTTGTTGCAGCTCTCCCACAAAGTAAACAAATCCTCTCTAAAGTCTAGTCATGAATCTCTAGTTCGAATTCATCCATTGACACATTTGCCAGTAGCAAAATTGTCAAGAAGACCAGTCCAGACGCTTAATTTCATGTCCTTCGACAATGTTCCTTAGTGCGGCAAAAACTCTCCTCTGTTTCACCCTTTCAGGGACAGCGGTTACTATAATGGACAGCCTATCGCGTTGCCAGGTTACGGGGTTGCATGAAAGGGGTAAAAGCGCAGGATTCTGCTTTCTCCATGTCTTTGCTTTCAGGTGTTCAAGCACCGCAAAGCTACTTCCACTGCCACGGTCTCTACTTGTGTCCCATCCTCTCCCACCCTGTCCTCTTGGTTGGTTGTTACGTCCCACGGAGGAAGTATTCCAAATTCCCATTCCACAGTATCCAGAGCCACCACTCGTCTCCTCGTGCCTGTGACTCACCTTGGTGTCCCCTCTTTTGTCAGAATAAAGGCAGACAAGGCTGATTCGAGAAGACGCAGGCCTGCCAACAGATGGCGCCGTAATCGCAGACGTGAGTGTGACTGGAATTTGGAGGAGGGTGAGTGAAAATGATATCTTATATTTCAAATAATAATCCTCATCCTTTGTTCTGAGCAGGAAAAACTTTCCTGATTCACAAAATACAATACATCCTGATTTATGTAGCGCTTTCACAACAGCTGCAGCTGTTCAAAGCGCTTAACAAAGGAGTTTAAAGTAAATTAAAAAAAATTTCATGTGACATCACTAAAACATTAAAAGCTCAGTGTTTAACCCTCCTTTCAGGTTGCAGGTCAAACTAAGCCATTGTAATTTTTGGGTGGAAGTCTTAAGTGAATCAGGATTTTGGAGACGATCATCAATTAGCGAGTTAAAAACAAACAAAAAAGATCTATCAAATCTATTTTACCAGAAATATAACAATGAAACTCTAAAAATTCTCCTCAAGATGCCATAAATATTCAATACAGGAAAAGAGTGACAAAAGAATCTCATTGTGTATGTTTGGGGTTGTCAGTGGAAAATACCGTCTGCATTTTGTATGATGTTTATACTGTTGGCCAAAACAAAATAGTTGGCTGCGCAATCAAATTTCAACAGCAAAAGGTTCTTTTGTGAAATTCGCCTACCTGTCCATCCAATCACAAATATGACTGCAACCTCGTTAACATTTGTGAATGACAGTCAGCAGGAGAGGCTAAGATGGCGGCACGAATGTCTGCTGCTTTGTCTTGCGGAACACCATGAACCCCATCCGCCGTTACCTGTTGGGGTAGTCATTACGAGGATCCGGGTCAACAGGCCGATGGCTATCGTAGGATTTATCGTATCCTCAAGATCTCCTGTGCTCTCACATTCAGGTGTTGGCAATGTGGAGAAGATCCCCAACGCCGCATTGTTGTGTTGATGTTGTCTTCCTCACTTTGGGTCCTTTGCAAGCTTGCTCTGCCGGGCAAAGAACCGCAAACACTGTTAGGAGTGATGACATCGTAAAGGAAAAGATGGGTGGGGGCCCATCATAAAGACACTCAACGCTGGCAACAGGAAGTGAGTGAGAATGCTGCCAAATCAAAGACCCTTTTTTTTTGGTAATTTATTTAACCTTTATTCAGCCAAGAAAAAAAAATAGTTTGAAATTAGTTTACAAGAGTAGAAATTAGTTTACAAGAGTGTCCTGGTCAACCATCAGCAGCGATGAAGCAGGAGCTTGCGGCCGTGTTTGCGCTTATGAAGTTGCTGGTAACCAAGTTGCATGTGCAAAAAACGGAGCTTTTCATTGAGAAGCTACTGGTTGCCCTAAAGGAGAAATTTCAGGGCCACTGGTACCCGGACAATCCCAGCAAAGGACAAGCGTATAGGTCGTGTGCTTTTCTTATTTTCCACACTTTGGATAGACAAGCGCGCCAGCAGAAGAGCTCTCTAGAATGTAACCACTCATCATTTTGTTTCTGGAAAAGCCCATCACTGTTGACAGTTGTGTCACTTGCAGGTGCATTCGAGTGAACTTGTCCAACAGTCAGGATCCAGAACTTCTGCGGGCCTGTAAGGAGAGCGGGGTTCAATTCTGTGAGCTGGGATTGCCGCCTGTCCTCACTTTATGGGTGGACCCCGGTGAAGTGGCCTGCAGGTTAGACTCCCGGACATGTATGAGAGCCTGAACCGCTACTGCCGCCGACTCGCTATGGCAAGAAGTAAAAACCACTGGTGGCCATCTTGCGTTGCCACTCGCTAAGTTCACCTAATTTGAATACAGTATGTTGATTTCTCTGTGGCGTTTTCACGTTATTTTCTGTCTCTGCGGGGGGAAAGAATGCTACAGTGTGTGGCGTACGGTTGTAGCAGTGAGTCTGGGAGAAGCTCCAAATGCAGAGGGCAGCCATCTTACATTGCCCCTGTTATTGACAATTTCTGCTATTTTGTTGTCAGTTGGTGTTTTACAGCGGAATCCCCGCATGGAATAATGCAAACATCTCAAAGAATGAATTTCACTGTTTGCATCAAACATTCAGAGTATATTATCTCAGTATCGGGAATTTGTGGATCATGAATTGACTGAAAGAGGTTAGGTTTACATTTCACAGCATTTTTTTTTCCTGTTGGCCTTTGCTTTCATTCAATTGTTGATGGTTCTGACAACATGATGCAGACGAATCTTTGACACATAGCACTACCAGATTTATTACAACTGGATAATTTTGTCATTTTTTTGTTAACTTTTCTTTTGATAGCGGCGCGGACACCCGCAGCGGCTCCTCTTGTTTTATGTTGATAGGGAAGAAATTTCATCTGTGCTGTATGTTACACATACAGTACATTTGACAATAAAGTTTATCCAATCCAATCCAGTAACACACACTTTGTCATATTCACGAGAGACAGAAATTAACATGCAAACACCACAAAGATAAATCAATGTATTCCAGTTTGGCGCGTTCAGCGAATGGCTACGTAAGATGGCTGCCAATGGTTTCACTTCTATTCATATGTAAGTCGGTGGGTTTGACTGTTTGAAAGCAGTAATAAGGAACAAGGGCTCCCTCCACAGGCGTGAAGTGGAACTTTTAATGCCACAACCCAGTTTGCGATATGTTGCCACTTTAGCGTTGAACATGCTGACATTGTTTTTGCATTTCAGGATCGGAGAGGACAACCCTTGCTTCTCGGTGGCCAGGTTCCCCAACAACAGTAAAAGCGGCGCGTGTGCGGATCTAATGGCCGTTGAAGACAGCTCGTCTTCAGGTAGTGACTCGGACTCGTCATCCGGGTATGACAGCACGGACGCGTCGCTCCTTCCCACATCCTCCAGACGCTGCAGCGATACGGTATCACATGACAATTTTGTGATGGCAATTATACTTCATGTAGGCATGTGAGCATTTGGTATTTTTTTTTCTTTTTCTTTTTGCCACTAGAATGCATCTGCTTTTCGACTTCCCGCCTGGTATGCTAAGGCCTTGCTACCAGGAAAAAGTCATATCCTCCCTCGGGCTCACTAAGGCTTCAGAGGCCTTGCAGAAGAGGCCTGGATCCTTCTTGTTTTCGGTTGTGTTTGTTCATATTTTATACATTAAAAAATGTCAAGAATGCAAGTCAGCTTCTTCATATTGAGCATTTTCTCTATTGCACATGATGCTGCCAAGGTGCAAGAAAATCATCGCTCAGGCTCTTGCATTGCATTTAGGGTCTACTCTGTCTGTCGAGAGCCATTTGCAGTGCTTAGCATTTAAAAAAAAATCCCTACTCATTCTTCACTGCTGCAATGCAACCTGACGCTTCCAACTGACACCTCACAGGTGTTAGGCTATATTTACAAAATGTTCGAAATGGAATTGTTGGGTGTGATGCAACCACGTGTCTAGTTACTGCCACTGCGATCAAGTCCAAGCAAATGATTGATCGTACCTACAAATTAAATGAAATCTGCAGGTGTATCTTTTATGTTGAGGGTATTTTGAAGTTGTCTGAACAAGATCCAAGCTCCCCAAGAGAACATTTGTTCCCCTTAATGCATGTGTGGTTGGACCACAGATTATCGCTGGATCTGACGCATTTTATATGTCAACTTGACAGCAGAGGAATCAGGAAATCCAAATCCCTGAATAGTAACTTCCCACTCTACGGTGCTTTCCCTTCATTCTTGCCCCATTTTCCTCACCCAAATGCAGCTGCATGCTTACGGAATGGGTCAGTCCAGAGCGAGGCCCTGACGACGGTGTATTTAGCTGGACGTTCACACAGCACTGTTGCTGCGGGAATGGAAAATAATTTATGTGTCTGATCATATCGTGTAGTCACAAGCCAGAAACCAAGACAATGTCTTTATACATTGCCATTAATTAAAAAATGAATAACAGCCGTCAGACCCGAGTGCCTTTCATAGGAACACAAATCAATTGTAACAGCAGAAAATAAGACACACACGGCCAAAATATGTTGTATACGTTCCTGAGAATAATTGCAATTTTCCAGTTGCTTGTATCAGTATATATCGGTCAAGATAAAATATCTTTTTCTCCCCTCCAGCGTTTATATTGATGTTCTAAGCGCTACTCTAGTTGTCAGTAACAGATTATAAATAGACCCATAGCGAAACTCAATCTCATGATGGGAGGGAATGGAGGGTAGGGCGGTTCTATCCCAATTTTTGTTTCCCTCAACATGTCCCACTGAGGCTATTGCAGACCTGAGAGTTCATAAGAATCTACAGTCGTTAATATTAGGGCAACGTACGGTGGCAACGTATGATGGCTGCCCTTGAGCTTCAACCATGAGTGGCCAATTATATAAATGTGTGATTGTGGACAGATCACCAGCCAATCCAGGGCCCTTTCAGGGTTGGAGGCACCCTAATGGGATGTCCAATTACATCTCACAAAATTTGTTTGATTTGGCATCAAGATTTCAACTTGAAATTGTTATTTTCCTTTTGCAATGTAATATACATACAGCACCTCTTTTGTCCTTGCGCTGGACTTGCATCACATGACGACAAAGCGGGTGGTTTTTCATTTTGCTCTGGAGTTTTATTTTGTGAAAGCTACGGATGTTCGGCGACTTCCTGTTTGTCCTAGTTGGTGTGAATGACGTGAAGCCGCCCGGAGAGTCTCTCCGGACTCGGAGGCGAGTGCGAGTGGTCCTCCCTCGATCCACCCAGGTGGTCGTCGAGACAGGTGCTCTTTCCCCCCGGGCGGGCGAAACTGTCGGGGAGACCAAGCTCGCCGTCATTCATGCGGGCTTCTGGACACAATTAGTCGACGATGACTTCGGTTTGGAAGCGACTCCAGCGTGTGGGAAAGAAGGCGTCCAAGTTTCACTTCGCTGCTTCATTCCACCAACTTGTGCTGGAAAGCTCAAGTAAATGGTGAGCGATCACACTTGAAACATCTTCAACGGCTTCACATCTGTTTACGTTAACACGTTTAATGTTGGCAACATGCCACTGCCGCCCACTTTTTTTTAAAGTGCCTTTGTTTATTATATACTTTGTTGTATATAAAATGTTATTTTGGGCCATAATTGGGCCAATTTTATGGGTGCTGATATTTGTTTTCACTTGTTTTGGGAGGCGACGACACGCCCCTTTACTTCCGGGTCTTGATGCTGAGAAACTGACACACAATGAAACGCTATCAGCACTCAAGACTCACTCAGTACCGATGCGTTTTGATAATTACCTGGAGCATCGACAAATAACTAATCGGAAATTTTTTGACGTTGTATTATTTTTCCGTGATCTATTTTCAATGAGGGAAATAAAAGACCAAAAAAAAACATGTAAAACCAATTCGTAAATGTACTTAGTTAAGATACTACTGAAGATCTTGAACATAATTAAACATAAAAAAAGGTGTCCTGATTGTTATTTTATCTGTGTAATCTGTATTTACTTGAATGCAATGGATGGCAAATATTGCACCGTCATGCACCCACCATTAACAAACACTGCGCAGCAGGTGTTGGATGACTTTGACTGTTAAATCCCTGCAAGGTTCAGTGTCTATTTCGGGTCAAGTTATGCAGTGACACATGCGTGCAAACACCCAAACATTGCGGGTGCGCTGTCTTCCCTATCACTGTCACAAGTTTTTCCCCTGGCCTGATGAGAAAGGTTGTCACCTTTCGGTCACAGAAAAATATATTTTATGAATGAAAGGGTTAAAAACAAACAGAAAGGTTTACAATAGCTTGAAAATATTTATAATGGAGGATAACGGCTAAGAGTATCTCTTGCGCCACCCTGTGGTTAACAGCAACATGTGACCCCCCAAAAGTGGACCCTCGGGCACGTTTATGGGTAATGTTTGTAATGTCTGGCAGTCTTGTGTGCTTCCAGGCAACCCGACAAACTGAGAGTGGTGTGGATCAGAAGAAGCAGACGTCACAGCACGAAGGTGAGAAAGGAACTTTTTTTTTATGTGTTGTAGGCTACAATATGTGAACATATGGCTGTGACAACATTCACCGTATGTCCATTGAAAAAAACAAAAGTTGTTCTGTCGTTTGATGTCATAATCCAGCTCCACAGTTGGCAGCCAGGGATTCAGAACCCCTACAGAGGTCTGGTACTCTGGCAGGTGCCCGAGAGTTTAGACATCACAGTTACACTCTTCAAGGTGGGACGAGGAAGTTTAGCCTTGGTGCTTCCGTCAAATGTGACATCGTTAAGGCGTCTGCTTATTTTTCTGTCAACAGGAGCCAACCGCAGAGGAGTTTGAGGACAAAGACTGGACGTTTGTCATTGAAAATGTAAGTCTTCATTTTCGAGTTTATCCACACCATTTAACTTGACCTTTTTCGTCCTTTCTATGGACTCGTCAGGAGACAAAGGGACGAAAGAAGGTGTTGGCCTCGGCCGACATCAATATGAAGAAGTACGCCAGCGCCACGCCGGCGCAGTACGACCTGACCCTCAAGTTGAAACCTCTTTCGGTGAAAGTGAAAGAAGCCACGCTCAAGCTCAACTTGTCCTGCATCTTCCTCAAAGAGGGAAAAGCCACGTCAGTAGCGCCAATTTGGCAACGCCATTCATAGTATACAGAATGCTGCATGGTTTTTTTTTCCTCCCTACATTTTGCAGCGATGAGGACATGCAGAGTTTGGCCAGTCTAATGAGTTTCAAGCAGAGCGACATCGGCAATCTGGATGATTTTAACGACAGTGACGACGAAATCGGGGAAGAAAGGAGGACGAGCTTTGGTTCTGGACAAGCGATGCCTGCCACTGGTAAAACATGTACAGCCACCTTCCACAAATATTTTACAACAAGGAAGTCCACGAATGTGAACTAAAATAGAGCAAGAGATCCGTTTTTTTGTTTCCCCTTTTCATTCATCTTTCACTTCACGTTCCTGTCTCGTCCTTTCTTGTTGTTTCTGTTTCATGTTTCTTAGCCCTCGAGCCTTCGACGGCAAGAATACGCGACCTGGCATGGAGGCCTGCAACCGAATCTGTCCCAAATTGTATAGCTTAACAAAGATCCATTTCCATATTCTGGCATCACACTCCTCACTCATGCTCACGTGCACGTCTCACATCAGTCATGCTCCATCTTTCTTCTTTCCTTCCCTTTTCGCCCAGCAACCACAGAGATAACTCGCAAAACGTCCTCGGGCGTTTGCGCTTCCATCTCTGTTGCATCACTTCCTGTTCTGCCCGAACCCCATCACCCATCCGTTCCGACGCCCGCCCATCAGACCCAGCCTTCCCTCTATGCCTACTCACTTCCGGCCTTCACACAAGCTCACCCTCCGGCACTTCCCAAAATTTTCCAGCCTCGTTCTGGATCAGGTATCGCTCGAAAGACGTGGACGCAAATGGTGTCGCCCCCTTGAATGAAACACCTTGAATGGAAAGACCAAAGAGGGGATTCGGTGTATAAATATTTAGAGGAGCTGCACGGTACATTTCGTAGAGTACACTTTACTCGAAACAGACAATATTTGGTCCCAGTCGAAACGGAGTAAAACTTGACAGTAAAATATTTTAAAGTAAATTTTACCTGCAAAGTATTTGTTTATTTACGAACTGGCAGTCGGAGTGGAATATCTCAGGTGGTAAGATGGCCGTCGACTGACAGACGTTTTTCAATAAACTAATTCTAGGCATGTAAAATTTACTCAAAAAACGTCTGTGGGAAACGTATTTTTATGAGGGAAAACATTTTACCACAGTAGATTGTTTTTTCCCAAGCAAATATTCCTCCAAATTTCTTTCAGTGGAAATTGTCCTCTGAATGTGCATCCATTCTCCAATCCTCTTTATCCTCACAAGGGTCGCAGGGGGTGCTGGAGCCTATCCCAACTGTCTTCGGGCAGTAGGCGGGGGACACCCTGAACCGGTTGCCAGCCAATCATAGGGCACACAGAGACAAACAACCATCCCGGTACCCGGAAAAAGCTCACGCAGGCCCGGGGAGAACATGCAAACTCCACACAGGAACGCCAGAGCTGGAATCGAACCCGGTACCTCTGCACTGTGAGGCCGACGCGCTAACCACTGGACCACCGGGCCGCCCGTCCTCTAAATATTTTACTCTTAAATTTTACTCTATTTATCCTGGGACCAAATCGAGTCTTTAGAGTAAAATGTACTCTCTGAAATTTACTGCGTGGGAAGTGACAGCAGATGTTCTTCTTGTGTTTAAGATAAGGTGGCTTACTCATGCCAACGCCCTGCTTCCGTTTTCTCTTCTATGCCTTCGCCACGAAAACTCTGCTCAGCTGCCCGAAGCTTCCACAGCAACTCCCCCCCTGAAGGAGGTGCTCAGTCCCTCCCCACCTTCACTTCTTCTAAAGCCCTTTGTCATTCCCCTCCTGATCCCTCTTCCGTCCCTTCCGCCCTAACAGGGAGTTCGCACGCAGGTACAACCAGAGGCGTATGTTCTCTCCTCTTGTCTTTTTTCTACACGGTGCCTTTGGACTCCCAAAGTCTGTCTCGGTTCCTTCCTTTTATTTCGCTTCTGTCGCCTCCTCCTCAGCTCTGCTCAGCTCCCGCCCTCCTTTTCCGCCGCATGCTGCCGCTCCCAGAAATCCCCAAGCTGTGGAGGCCGGCTCGACGCTGACCAGACCCACCAGTCTCCCCTCCGCCCCTGAGTCAGGTACAGGGACAGCATAGGCCACCAGGGTGTTTTCAGATCCTCATTCCCACGTCTCGCGCCTATTCCTCGCCTTTTTTTTTGTCCCTTGTTTCTCTTTGCCCAGCTTCCTGGCAGAGTGAATGGAGGCCTCCTAAATGCCAAGCCCCTCTCGCGCAGCCCGCCCTCTCTCCAAATTTCTTACACCCGTCCGTGGATGAAGCCGGCCGGCCTTCTGTGGCGCACAAAAGAAAAAGAGTAGACGTGCCATGTAATGCTTCGCTGGAGCTGTTGTCCTTTTTTACGCTTCGAAGCTAAATCTCTTTTCTTGTCCCTTGTCAAAATTCTACCGTTGTGACATTCGATTAGAGCAGGGTTGGGCAACTGGTAAAATGATGTTGTTGTGCGTATTTGTTGAAAGGTCTTGCCCAAACGTTAGTCAACAATATCAGATAAGCATGCTGAAATATGTTTTGCGAGCTTGCTTTGGGTTCGGAGTCATGAAAATTCCTTGCCTCTATTTCCCCTCTTCCTTCCCGTCTTTCCATCACACAATCCTCCATGTCAGCTTCATCCTGCCTGCCTGTGGGCCTTCCATCCCAGCAAAAGCACCCGGGGGCTTCCGGATTTGTACCTTCCACTGTCACCGACACCCCCTCGTGTCCCTCCATCGGTCCTTTTTCTTCCCTTCCTCCTTCTCAGGCTCCTTTACCCCACATTGGCTCCATAAGTGGCCAAAGTGCAGGTATCTCATTGACCCGCTGTCAACTTTGACTCTTCACAATCAAAAAATGTCATTCACCGTGAGCTGTTGGCATGGAAGCGCCTTCAATCACGGTGAGGATTTCTTACGGTGGTCTTTTGTGTTCCGTGTAGAGATCCAGAGGCAGTTGAGCACACTGAGTGAAGAGGAGCAGCAGTGTACAACGCCCACGAGTAAGCGTTTATGCAAAACGGCCTGCGTTTTGTCAAGCCGTTCGAAAATGAATACAAGGTCGACTTGATTCCCTCCAGGTCCTGATTCCAAAGTAGGTGCCTTCCAGGGCTTGGCATCTGGCGCTGGAGGGCCAGCGTTTGGAGTCAAAGTTGTCAGGGCATCAGCAGGGTGAGTAAAAGACTGCCTTTTATCCGTTTTTGTGCCTTCTTGACAATGCAGAGCTTCTCACACACACACACTCACACACACACACACTCACACACACATACACGCACACGCACGTGTGTTCTCTCCGTCTTGTTAAGTTTTTGGATCTTCCTCATTAGGCTAGTAGAAAGGGAATGCCTTCATTGCACTTAATGGGAGACTGATGGTTTTAAATTGCATACTTGCAAATGGTAGCCTCAAAATAATGACTGTGGTGTAAATATCAGTCTCGGGTCGTTGCTTGGCATCCCCCTCCTCATTCGTGGGTATGTATTTGTTTGTCCTGCAGACCTGAGAGTTTGGCCTCTCTTCTGCCCTTTAGCCCCAGAGCGCCCTCAGCTCAAGATCTCGAGTATTTTGAGATGCCCAAAGCACAGATGGATCATACGGAGTTAAGCCTCGCAAGGACGTCTCTTGTCAAACCACAAAGCCACTCGTCCAAAATGTCCATTCAATTAGGCAGTCAAGTTGCCAAAGCGCAGCCAGCTCAGCCCTCGGCCCCGTTTTCGGTCGGTCCCCAACATATCTCCTCAAATGTTCAGACCCAACTGTTGCACTTTGCGCAAATAACTACAGACACAACGAGCAAAGGAGAGGTAGGAGGGGAGCATAGAAAAGACGGTTTGAGGTAAGTGAAATTCAAAATGAGCCAGTGAAGTTTGCCAAGTCGTCGTTTTCCTGACACCCATCTCTTTTGCCACCCTTGCCCCTTCAGAAATGAGCCCAAGATGGCGTCATTGACAACTAATTTCACAGACGACACATTGGACGACTATTCTGTCACGCCAGAGGTGATTAAAAAAATATCAGAGGACCTTTCAGGAGAAATTTCCAAAGGAAACGGTTCCGAATGGAAGCGGAAAATCAGCCCCGCTGGTTTAATGTCCAGCGCTGATCAGAACATGCAGTGCATTTCTTCAGGATTTGACTCCCACTTTGGGTTCGTCTCAGGACAACAGCCAGCAAGCAACATGTTACTACAAGTGGAAGCGAATACCGTGTCTCCAGACAAAGTCGTATGTGAAAAAAATCTAATTGCAGAGCGTCTGCCACAAAATACCGATAAAACTCAAACGTATCCAGCCACGGCAGAACTTGGTCGACTGTGTTCCAAAGACCGTCCTCCCCAAATTCGACAGGATTTACCACGCCTAGAGCCACGTATGACACAGTTACAGTCAGCTTGTCCTCAACGTTCAAACGTTCCTGGCATTCCAGCTTGTCAACAGTCAGACGTTGATTCTGATCATACGAGTGCAACGTTCCAGTCGTTACGCTCTAAAAAATTGCCCATACCCGTTTATTCAGACTTGCGTCGTGTCTGGCAACAAGCTGTTCTTGACATGAATTTGAACAAACAGATATGGCTAACATGTCCGAGGAACACAAGAGTTCTTGGGTTCCCCCCAGCACCTTGTAAGGAAGTTTCATGTAAGGGCGGTCTTTTCCCTGCATGGCCAGATTGCTCAGTGATCGCAGGCATGCCATCGAAACAAAGGATTAGAGGGTCTACGGAACAAGACCACTGGCTGAATTTGAGAAATTTATTTCCTGGAAAACGAATGACACCTCAATGTGTTCTGGTTCTGGACAGTTCGTATGAGAATGAGAGGCTTCGCAAAGGCATGGTTAATATGCGAGCTTGTTGTCCGCAGAGAGCTTACACGTATGGTTTGCCTTCCGCTCCAGGTCAAAATGCGAACTTTTTGTATACTTGCCCAAGAGAAAGCAACATTCTTGGTTTCGCCTCTCAGGATCTGGTTTGCGTTGCGAGTGACTTTTGGAGTTTGGGTCAGGGCAGCTGCATTTTATTCGAGAAGCACTTAGGGAAGGAATGTGTTGTGACATCACACCCCGTGACACCGGTAGCCTCATGCTCGAATATTACTCCCTCCTGCCCTCAAAAGGCCAAGATTCCTGGCTTTCCATCCGCACAAAAACAAAGTAAACTAGCTAAAGAAGTAAGTGAGATGACATTTTTGCCGAGTTGTGCGAAAGAATCTACGGTTCCTGGAATGCCAACTAGAAACTGTGACAAACCTCAGTGGGTAACGGACAGTTTTATGCAACAGCCGTCACGCAAGTATGCAGACATAACACATCTGAAAGATATCTTTGTTATCGACCGCGATTGGGTTCGCAACATGCTATGCCTTGTAGCCTCGTGTCCACCGCGAGCCCTCTCAGCTGGCTTCCCATCAGTAAAATGGCACAAATCAGAAAATATTGCATATCAATATTATATGATTCATGTGCTCCCGACATGCCCGCGATATTCTCGAGTTAGTGGAATCTCATCCAGAATCCTCAGCAGGTCTGATAGAGCTGGATGGAAGGTTGACAGAAGGCCGCTTTGGGGAAAAACATTGAGCACTGCAGGAATAATGGAAGTAACACACGAGTGCAAGATTTCTTTGAAGGAGAAGACAATCGTTCGCGTGATGGTGTCCATGTTGCCCCCTTGTCCCAAAAACTCTTACATATACGGAATTCCCTCCAAGGGGGGGAAAAGGGACGGTGTGACGACAGAAGCCCCCAACATGCTCAAATCCATGATCACTTTCCCAGAGCATGGTCAAATTCCAGGTTTACCTGCAAAGGATCATTCAAGAGAGTATCACAGTTGGTGTGTAGAATGGGGGACACTTTGGAGGAACCCAGTCACTACAAGGTCGGTCGTGGTCCACTCTGATTCTAGACTTGATGAGATGTCAGTCAAGAACAGAGAAGCGATGGTCAGTATGATGCCGTACTGTTCCAGAGAAGCACCGAAATTTGGATTTTCTTCAACAATGCAACTCCTAGCTGTTGACGCGGCAGAAGAAAATAATCCGAGCATGGCAGAGTTGCTGCTGTGTTGCCCAAGACAAACAAGCATTGTTGGCGTCCCGTCAAAAGTGCTGTCAGGCTCTGATGACGACATAGGTCGATGGGCCAAGTTGATGACGTCGCTACACTGGCCTCATCAGGATACGCTGGCGGCACCCCATTCCCTTTTGCTTACAGTTGACAGGATAGAAGAAAAATATCCAAATATGGTGAATATTGCGCCATCTTGTCCAAAGATTGCTTCTCTGCCGGGGATGCCATCAACTAGTTCACACTGTTTAGTACCATCAGAGCTGGCGCTTCGAACGCCACTCTTAGCAACGCCATTCCCAAGTTCATATGACTCGGACATAAAGAAAGGAAATTCCGACATGGCTTTGGAGGTAATTAATGACAAACGTGGTTTGATGGGGGCAACCGAGGAAGAAGTAACTCCTTTAAAACGAGGGTGAGTTACTAAATGTCGTTGGTGTCACGTTAAATGTTAATTTGTGTTTTTGTTTTTTAAATATCACTTTCGAATGACATTTCAGAAACACAGATGGGCGAATACCACACTTAATCAGTGACACGCCATTGTCAGACAAGAGGTGGGTTGTGAGAGTTTGCAATGTGACCGAGAAATGGCATGCCGTGACTTTGCACAAAGCATAGACTGACTGAAATGACATTTACCCGAATGGATTGGGGAAAATTCGGTGTCACTTGAGATGAGGATGCTTTGAAGTGTGGAGAAATGTGCACAGATTAAGTGGCGTGTCTAGCTTTGTGTGCTTTGATTGACGCGAACCACAAATTGCTTCTCAGTGAGAGACTGCGGTGCACTGACCCTCCCTACCTTGTGTGTGTTTGCCCCCTAACATACAAGCCAGAACTGTACAATACACAAGCTCCTTGATTATTCTGGAGTTTAACTTGTATTTTCCGAATCCTTAGAAATGACCGCATGGTTTCACTGCAGCAGTCACGCCAAATGAAAAGTGTTTCCAGGCAGCAGATGCTAGCGCAATATCCCACAGAAACGATTGCTCTGTGTGAGGATCTACCAGAGGCATCTACAGAATTCACTGGCCACGTGGTGGCGACTGAAGAAACTCTCAATCCGCTTTCGTCAGTCTTGTTCACGAGTTCCTTCTCCGATGATGAAGTGAAGAGGAAGACTGCCGTTACAAACATGATGCCGATAGACTCACTGCCCAGCGGTATACTTGACACGAAACAAGCCAGTCAACGCTTGAATCGGAGTATGGTGACTATGCATCCCTGTTGCCCAAGTGTGTCCTGTATTCCTGGTATGCCATCACGGAGTGAAACTGTTTCTAGGTGTTGGTTATGGCAGCCTGAGGCACTTTTTAAGAAAGCAGGGAAGACTGTCATGATTCAAGATGCACCTACCAATGATGAAATGAAAACCATGGCGTTATTAACACCATCTTGTCCAAGACGTGAGTGCATTCCTGGGATTCCATCGACTTCGGTACCTACAGTGGTCTTTAACTTGTCAAGTATGGTCCACGTCCTCCCAACCTTACCGGCCTCCTCCAGCGTGGCTGGCTTTGGATCTTTGCTCAGAGCCGACGGCAAAGCCTGGGATGTGATTGGAATGACCCAATCCTTATGGAAGAGCGGGAATAAAATTAGGTCTGAATTAATACTAGAGCGCAACAGAATGCACAAAGATATGAAAGGAGCTGTTTCTTTTCGTCAGTGTTGCCCAAGGGAATCAAGCCTTCCTGGTTGGCCCTCTGCGCAGCAACCGAGAAGGACTCACGGTCTTGACGAACCCAGTATGGTTAGTCTTTCAAGAACATGCTCAAAAGTGTCAGCAATACCAGGATTTACGGCACTTACTAAAACAAGTGAATGGACGGTCAACGGAAATCCACCCTTTGAGCCCAGAATGACAAAAAAGAAGACAACCTTGATAGGAAGGCTTCACAAAGACGAGAGGACAATGAAGACAATGGCTTCCCTTGTGCCATCCTGTCCAAAAGTTGCCCTGATTCCGGGATTCCCCACTCACCCAAGCCCTCCAGCCGCATATTGTGCACCAAATATGATAAGCCTTTATACATGTTGCTCCCGTGTTTCAAACGTACCCGGTTTTGCATCGGTTGATGGAAGTGAGAGCATTGGATGGGTGATGGGAAATGAGTTATTGTCAAAGAAGAAGAAGGCAAAGAAGGACTTTGTACCCGACAGGACCGCTGAGCCCCAAAATAAATGGAAAAACATGCATTCTCTTGTCCCGTCTTGTCCTCAAGCCTCGTGTGTAACTGGCATCCCGTCCAATCCACATCCCAAAGTGCTACACTATGGCACAAATATCACAAACCTCTTTCCGCTGTGCCCCCCAGTTTCTACTGTTCTTGGATTGCCATCGGTTGAAGACAATACGGAAGGATGGACTGTTCAGCTGGTTCCATTGATTCACAAATCCCAAAAGAACATAAAGCTGAAGATGAACCGTGTGCCAGCCGGCTTGGACAAAACCAACAACATGTTTGCCATTGTCCCTTCTTGTCCAGAAGCATCCAAAATCCACGGACTTCCCTCAGCACCTCAAAGCAAATCCAAGGTTCACACAAACATGATCCGTTTGGTACCTTGCTGCCCGAGGTCGTCATCTCTGGAAGGCTTTGCATCCATTCCTACAACACCAGTTGTAGGGTGGCTACATGAAAGAAAAACCATCCTGGGAGGACCTCAGAGAAAGTTGCCCGAGAGAATTATTGCACCTGCTGGGCAGAAACAAAATGGGAGCAGTATGGCAAAAATTGTAGCGTCCTGTCCAAATCAGGCGAGACTCTGTGGGTTTCCGTCCGCTCAAGTTCTGAACAAACCATGGGATATGGTCAGCTTATACTCAACAGCTCCTTACATTTCCCATACCCCGGGTTTCCCGTCAGCGAGGATGCTTAGTTTTGAACCTTTGAAAACACAAAGGCACGACTCGTGCGAGAAGTTCTTATTTGCGGACCTGCAGAAGTACAAGACGGATGTCACGGCTGAATCCCCTGAAATCCATCAGCATGAACATGAAGAAATGAAGCACATGGTATCAATAGCTCCATCGTGCCCACATCTGACTAGAATTCCCGGGATGCCAAGCATTTCGCTCCTGAGTACAACACGCAAAGAAAAAAATGAGTCGTCTGCTGTGACTGGATTGCCAAATCAACCAGAAGCCACGCACGGTAATGGCACCGTCATGACACTTGCATCTGGTGAGATATTTGTAGCGTCAACATCGGGGTCACCTTGAAATTCTTCCTTGAATTTTACACCGTTTGCTTCCATAACAGAGGTAAAACACAGAGACACGAGACGTCACAACACAGAGTAAGTGAAGGCATCGACCGCATGCGTAATGCTGTGAGCCTCGCATGGAATGCCTGGATCATCGTGTATCCAAATGTACGTATTATGTTGCTGCGGAATTTATGTGGATGACATCATTGAATTTGGATCTTCAGCCTAACAAAAGAAGTCGCAGCCGAGGAGGCCCAAGCACAGCGGAAAGATGGGGCATCGGAGCCCGAAGGGGTCTCGGGCTGGGAAATATTGGAGGTAGAAGGAAATGTAGTTGAAAAACAGAAAGCGTCGTTGCCATCAGCAGGGGCGGAAGAGCCACCTGGAATAGTCCAAACTATTGTGGATGTTCTCCATAAAGGGTAAGTGACTTGGAATGTGGAGCATTCGAACGCAGACATTTGACGGGACCAGTCCTATTCCCAGAACAAACCCTTCATTCTCTGCTACGTGTGAATCATTTGTTTTGCGTTGCCCCGCAGCTTGTGCTGACTGAACGATCACATTTTTCACAGCTATGAAACGGTAGCATCCATTTTGGGCCCATCTGGTTCGTCTCTGTCTGAGAACGATCTTCACCTGACGGTCGAGTCGGCATCGCGTCCAACATATGACACTGGCATCTCTTCGTGTGAAGATTTGCCTCAATGTGTGGACGTTGACTCCGCCGTAGACAAGGTCATTCCTTTATCAGAGCAGTTGGAGGACGATTACCCGGGAGAGGATCAACTGGTAACCCCATCACCGCCTTCCGACAGCGACGATGGGTTTATGGTTTGTGTGAGTATGAAGAAATGGCCACCGTTGACCGCAGCAGACCTTACTGGCATGTCAGTGGACGTTCGACACGAGGAAGAGGAACCTTTGCTTGATGAATGGCAGACAAGTGATCAGGACTCTGCAGGCACATCCGAGTGCATTGACAGTTTATCAGTCAGGCATCCGGATGCCACACATGAACTCGAAACCGCTTCCAAATTGGAATCTGGGTGAGTGTTTCTCAATAACCCACTGCTCGCGTTTGAGTGCACGACGTGCAGGTTTGATACTCGCGCATTTGTTCTGTGTGAACGTTCTCATCAATGACTGCCATTGTCATTTGGAGTTGTAAAAGGACCCTCGGCTTTGCTAGCTGTGAACTGCTGTTGAGTGCTTCCACCGTTTCCTTGGTGTGCTGCATGGAGTGGAAAGAGAGTGCAAACTCAACTGCAACATTTCTGAGACATTTCTCTTCTTGTTCTTAAGCCCCCAACTGGCAAGTGCTGATGGAAACCCCCTGCAGCCTCCAATAACTCAACCATTGACAGACGCCAAATCAAACCCAGAGCTACAACATGACAACATTTTAGATGATCCGCATCTTTGTATGATTGAAGCGCAGGCACAGATCACGGTCTCTCAGCAAGATCAAACAGTTCTAGTTCAACAAACAGAATGCGAACTGGAACAAGCCACCATTTTACAACAGCCAGACCACAATCAAAATTCGGATGGGTCGTCTCTCCTTCATAAGGTTGCTCCAATCCAGTCTCCTGAGATCATTTTCACGCGACCTGTCAATGATCCTTCCCTCTCTGCTGGTAGTAGCATTCCTGTAGATGGAGATGGAACTGTTTGCTCGCCGCGCACAACTGTCAATCAAGAAAAAAATGATGTCTCTCCTGATGTGGAAACAACGGATGCCCCGGGCAAACCTTTAACAACAAAAGAAAGTGTCACCATTGAAAAACAAACACTTTATGCTCTACAGACAAGCAGCACGGCCCAAATCGTCAAAGAATGTTCTTCCAAGGTCGATACGGTTGCAGAAACAAAATATGCTCAAGAAGCAACAGTCCAAAGACCCGCCTTCTCGCAAACAAAGGAACATGAAAGCATGAAAGCAGAGCTACAGGGGGATGTTGTTGAGCAACATGCGCCCTTGTCAATTATCACAAGGATTGGACAGAAACAAAGTGTCATGAAAGTTCCTTTGAGAAAGCAACCCATCCCAAAGCCCCGGGTGAGGAAATGTGCCAGTGAAGAAGAGGCCCACGTAGGAGGTCAGGCTGGCCAGCCGCTGGACGATGACGACACGAGATCGAAAGAGCAAGCGTTCACCGTCTGCTTGAGGAAAAGCCGGCTCCAAGTCGGTGACGATACGACACCACCCTCAAATTTTCCTGTACCGAAACCAAGAGCTAAGAAGCGTCTTAGCAGTTCATTCCCGGGTGATGCTACAGTTCCCGGCTCACCACGTACTTCCTTGTCAGACACAGGAACAGGCACCTCTGGCCAAGAAGTAAATCACCACGATGAGCAGGGGGGCGTGCCTGTTCCGCTTCCTCGAACCGGGAAGCGCCTCGACACGTCACTTTTCAACAACACGCCACCCACAGACATTTCAGACTCATCTCAAAGAAAGCCAGAGGCCACGGCTGCCTCATGTGAAGCAGCGGAGGATTGGTCGGCATTATGGGATTCATGTGCAATCGCTGAAAAAGGATCCTGTGATCCGGGCAACGCAAACGAATTTCCATCTCCTTACTCAGCAGAAAATAGAGACGTCGAGAAGGCGTCGGATGCGTTGGTCAAAGGTGCAACCCTAACAGATGCGCCTGTCCCGCCAACAAAAATGGAGGAGTCCTTTGCCTGCTCAGTTACATCAGCTCAGGATGACCAACTACACGTCGAAGGCACAGAACCTTCTGATCCAAAGAATGAAGGCTTGGAGTACAGCTGTGTGTCTGTATATTTAGCTGCTGGTTGTTTAGAGCAAGACAGGTAAGAATAAAAGTAGAAAATAAAAGTCGATATCCATTCAAAGTGTGGCCTTGCGTGTGTGCTTTTATTCCTTTCATGGTTTGAAATTGCAGCAAAGTTTTCATTTTGGATGCCCATTACATTGTTTTTGTTTACAGGGGCAGTCCACCCGCAGACAAAAGTCAGGCCCAAGTGGTTAGCTTGCACCAAACCTTGACTCCAACAAAACCTGAAGTTACGTCGGTATCTCCAGAAGTAAGTTGACCCAAAAATTGAGATGAGCAATTTTTGCAACTAACCAGGGAGTTACCTGTGATCCAAATTCCCGTTTTGTAGAATCTTTCAGAAAGTCCAAACCTGGTCACCTCCAGTCAGTCTCTGCTAGAGTGGTGCAAGGAGGTCACTCAGGATCACAAGGGACTGAAGATCAGCAACTTCAGCACCTCCTGGAGGAACGGCTTGGCGTTTTGTGCCATCTTGCATCACTTTCACCCAGAAAAGATGTAAGCAGCCTCAAACGAAGAAACACAGCACATGAATCAATGACAATTGCCACGAAAATCAGGATGCACGCGTCCGAATTACTGCCTAGCGCAATTCTAATTTCCCTTTTCTTTTCGTTTAGTAATTACGAATTGTTGGACCCCTATGATATCAAACACAACAATAAAAGGGTAATTCACATTTGATGATTTGTTTCTTTTTTGTTTTAACTGAAACCTTTTAACAATGATCATGTGATTTTTTTTATTTTTTTCCCCCGGCTTTTTTGACAGGCTTTTGACGGTTTCGCCGAGCTCGGCATTTCCAGGCTGATGGAGCCCTCGGACATGGTCATGCTCGCCGTGCCAGATCGCCTCATCGTCATGACATACCTCAGCCAGATTCGCACTCATTTCATGGGCCAGGAGCTAAGTGTGCTTCACATCGAAGAAGACGCCAGTGAGTCCAGCTATGCGGTCACGGGAGACCGGGAGGGCGAAGAGGACCCCGAGGCAGCTGTTCGCTACTGCACCCAAAGGCTTCACGAGGAGGGCATCGGTCTGGAGACCAACGGCTCTGTTAGCGCAGCACACGAGGGCGAAAGCAACGCGGATGTAGCTCCGCCGTCCAGAAGCAAACGCGTGCAAGTGTCCGGGGCCAGCGGTACCCAGTCACCGGTTGCCCCACCGAGGACTCATTTGGCGTCCAAGTGTGGTTTCTCGCATGTGAAAGACGCAGATCTGGTCAAGAAGCGCAGGTCTCAGCGGAAGAGTGCGTCTGAAGAGGATGGCGACGCATCCGTGGTAGGACTCGCTCTTTAGGATTGGGCTCCTGTCTCTTTAATTAAACCGTTTAAGCAACGGTTTCCGTTTTTTTACAGGTTGTTGCAGAACTAGAAGACAGCGGAAGTATCAGAACCGGTCAGTCCATTCACGTGTACGGTCACGACAATGGATGTGTATCCACTGCATCACAACTTACCAGTGCTTTGCTTTACAGAGACAACAGGAACTCTGGCTGTGGTGGGAAGACGAGAAGGCCAGGTTAGGGTTTTTTTTGGGGGTTTTTTGCTCAAATCGTAAACATGCCCAAGAATCAGCACCCCATGCAAACTTAGAAATATGCGTTTGCACATTCAGGATACCAGCCAGTATGTACTAAGTCAAATGCAAGCCCTGGAAGCAGAACAAAACCACATCGACACCAGAGCTGCCGTTGTGGAGAGGAAACTCCGACAGCTCATGGAAACAAGTAATTAGTCTCCGTTGATTTTGAAAAATGTTCTTGTCTGAAATGTTGACACGGTCGTGTCATTTGCCACGTGCATTCGCCTAACAGGCAGTGACAAGGCGGAGGAGGAAAGATTGATTCAGGAATGGTTCGTACTGGTCAACAAGAAGAACGCGTTGATTCGAAGACAGGATCACCTGCAGCTGTTGTAAGATCTCGCGCGATGACACATAGACCGAAGAATCCATTCAGAGACGGTCACATGGCGATGATGATGTCATCAGCACCTACTCTGTTTCTAAAAGTGCTCTCACCCGACAGGCTGGAGGAGCACGATTTGGAAAGAAGGTTTGAGCTGTTGACCAAAGAGCTGCGAGACATCATGGCCCTCGAAGGTTTGTCCACCACCAAGAAGCAATTACCGTATTGGCCCATATAAGTCGGTGTTTTTTGCATTGAAATAAGACTGAAAAAGTGGGGGTCGTCTTATATTCGGGGTCTAGACGTTATACCCATTCACGACGCTAGATGGCGCCAGATATCATTGAAGCGAATGCTGAACTTGACTCCCCAGGCCAAAGTGAACCCCTATCACGAAGAATAAAAATAAAAATAGGAGTAGCACGAAGAAGAAAAAAAATAGCGGTAAGAAAAAAAAGAGAAGAAAATAATAGAAGAGATAGAGATAGATAGAAGAGAAACGTAGCAACAATCTGGAGAAAAGTGGGTCGAAGATCGGCCAGGTTAACCGGCAGCTGAGGAGAAGTTATGATGTAATTTACATTTCAAAAACCAGAAGCCATTCATTTACGAATGTGATTGCACTTTAGTTTACGTATTTAAATGTTCAGATATTAAGATTTGAATGAGGCAAAATAACATGCTTTTTCTCTCAAATAAATTGTTAGAATCATTAGTTTCAGATGTACTGTAATTATATTCTGTATAAAAAATTTATTTGGTGTTCAAAAAGTCTTTTTTCAAACTTGAGTCTTGAAAAAGAGGGGGTCGTCTTATAATCAGGGCCGTCTTATATTCGGGCCAATACAGTATTCAGTCCAATTACTTGAACTGTTCCGTTTCATCCTCGTTTTTTTTATTCCCCTTAACGCTTCTGTTCTTGAATGGGGACTTTCAGAGTGGCAGAAGACGCTGGCCCACAAACAGAGGGAGCAGTTGCTGCTTAAGGAGCTGGTGTCGCTGGTCAACCAGAGGGACGAACTGGTCCACAATATGGACGCCAAGGAGAGACGGTGAGGAGGAGGAGGTCACAGACGTTCTAACGGCTAGTCGATATCAACTCAAAGCCGCGCTTCTGTCTCCAGCGCTCTGGAGGAGGATGAACGCCTTGAACGTGGCCTGGAGCAGCGCCGGAGGAAGTACGCCAAGCAGCAAAAGTGTCTGATGCAGTGACTTTCGTCTCCCAAGTTTAAGGGAAGGCTCTCAGGAGAGGAGGTGTGTCACTCCACGTCATTGCCAAAGATTGATATTGTCATTGATTTTATTTCAAGTCTTGCTCAGAGTAACTGATAGTGATTTAAAAAAATTTTTTTAGTGATATGGGAAGTGTTGGTCACACTTTTATGGCACCACTTGCTTGATGACAGCAGGAGTTTAAAAGTCTCAGAATGGGAACTGTGATACTATCTTACTGTGCCTTGTCACTTTTTTTTTCTCCAGATTTTTATATGTGGTTTTAATTGATGTGATAACTGCAGGGTATGGTAGTGGTCTCAAGGTGGCGCTGAAAAGCCATGTCTTCCATGAGTACACTTCTGAATATTCAGAATTATGCTTTTCAAAATATTTGTCATTTTCAAATGAATCTTCTGTTCACTTCAGCTACATCTGCTGCTTTGGACACTTGTCTTACCCGGTAAATACGCTATACGCTGAGACTGAACAGTCATACGTGAAACGCTTCCAGGAAAAAATATAGTAATCCCCAAAGTGATGTTACTGTTGTATGCGTGTTACATAATAGACTAACTTTATTTTTTTGACTGTGCCTTGTTACTGAGGGATGTTTGTTACCAAAAGGGCTCCTTCCCCTTTTAATGTGTCTTTTATTCTGCTGCAAGGGGCTTTCCAGAAACATTAAAGGTAAAATAACAACAATGCAACAGAACGTAAAACATCCACATTCATATATATCTCAAATTAAAGGATATTACTTAAGCAGTGATGGCCACTTAAATCATTTTATTGGCGAAAATGGATTTGTTTGAAAAGCCATCTTTAATTTATTAGAGCTTTTACTATTTATTCTTTGTTTGTGTGCTGCCTGCAGAATTGCTTTTAACCCCAAACGCTTTCCTCTGATTGCTGCATGTGTATTGTGCTGCATTTGCACCTTCGGGATTGCATAGGAACTGCGTATTCACAGGAATATGACACAGTCTGCACATTTTCTGGTCGTCCTCGAACACAACAGCAGCTGATCAAAGCTCGTAAGTCAGGTTTTGATGGAATGTTCGGCTTGGTGGTTGCCCGCATCACTGAAATGAAAGTACGATTGGACCACTGAAGGGTTGCGGCGGTACTGGTTTTGTCCAGAAGAATGCCAACTGGGTGACTTTTAGGAAACTGAACTGACTGTGGTTTTCATGTTACTTTTGAACATTTGTCAAGTTTGCAAAGCCCTCAATGTTTTGCTGCATTAAAAATAGATGTGTTGTAAAGATGTTGTGCGAGTTCAATTTGTCCAGAGAATTGGATTTGTTTCGCAGATGAAATCATGAAGGGAAAAGGTCATGGCAGAAGTCTTTTTAACCTTTTCAGGGACAGCGGTTACGATAGTGGACAGCTTCTCATGTTATTAGTTTACAGGGTGCATGAAAGGGTTAATGTGTTTTTGTTTTTGTTTTAATGAGAGACATTTCTTTCCATTTCAAAGCCCGCAATGGCTTCACATTTGAAATTTTCACTGTTTGTGAATGTGTTTTTGAAATCTTTGTGACATTTGCAGTCGCAGATACTTCCAAAAAATCAGTAGATTTTAAAGGTCCTTATAGGTTGTCTCATTTTCGCACTTATCAAAGTGTCGCCGCAACAATGTTGACCCTCTTTGTGCGCGCATCTTTGCTCGATGCTGTCGAGCCAACTTTTATTTTATATATTTACTTATTTTTTTGTGGAATAGGGATAATAGATACGTTGTTTTGCATGTGCTTGTCTACTGGAAGGACCGCAATAGTTCAGGTATCCGTGTAGTCTATCATACTGCTGCTGGAATAGCCAAGATACCTTTTGTGTTGCATATTTCCCGAGCTACTGCATCGGATTAGTTGAAGACCCACAAGCCCGATTTCAAGGAACTGGGCGAGAAACTGAAGGCTCCTTTGTCCCAGCTGCCTGTCCTGGAAGCCAGCCAAGAGGCCAGCGCCATCAAGCTCGGAGGCTGCAGCTGCTGCCTCAATGCATTAACACGCGCACTGTGAAAATGTCTACCAGTCGAGTCCTGTGGACGTGCAGGAGGGCTGCCGGAAGTCTTTTATGATCAGCTGTTACAAATGAAGATTAAATAACATTGATCAAATGGAAAACATGAAACATGATATACAATCAAATATTAAAATGACACTTTTTTTAAAACTTTTCATGTATATTGAGTACATTTTAAGCACAGTTCAGTTGTATTTAACTTACACAATTTGCATTTAAAAGAACCTTTTTTTTTAATTAAGTCATGAGGATAAGCATTTCAGATCATTGAGGGTGGAAGTACAATTTTTATTTGACTTTTGTGTGCAATATAATTCCATTGAATAATTATTGAGTGTTCCCC
>CAAKHF010009199.1:1897-24746 GCA_901007745.1 Hippocampus kuda
GGGGGCAGGGGTTAGTTTTACTGTTTATCCACGAAAACATCAAATACGTGTCACATATGATCAAAAAAAATCTGAATTGACCTGCAGTGTGAACATAGCCTATGCTCTTCACAACTGGAGATGAACAAGTGGAAGTGGTACAGTACTAATTGATGTCTGCTATCTGACGATAAACTGTGTTATTTCAACTTAAAACTGATCATGGATGGGAGGGGAAGCATTTTTGTAATGTTGCCCATGCCTGACCGAGGCAAATATGTACCTTAGACCTACAGTCCCAGGGTGTGTAGCCTTTTTAGTGGGCACAATAGTTCTACCCTTGAGGGTCCTACCCCAGTGACGAGTCACGAGACTAGGGATGGGCAATTCCGGTCCTCAAGGGCCAGTGTCCTGGATGTTTCGTATGTCCCCCTCTTCTAACGCACTGGTTTCAAATGATCAGCTCATCTGCAAGCTCTGCAGAAGCAGGATAACAATCTCAATCATTTGTATCAAGTGTGTTGGAGCAGGGAGACATATAAAACATCCAGGATACACGCCATCGAGGACCGGAGCTGCCCACCCCTGCAATAGGTCCTGGGCAGAACAAATTTAGTACTTTTTTTTTTTTTTTTCCGGACAGTGTAGCACTGCACACTGCTATTTTTAACATAGCTTGTTTGTTGTCGTCAAATGACAAGTCGTAAATTTTGACAGGAGAAATCCCGCAATAAAGCAGCTCTATTTATGGAGGCAGGCAGGCAGCTGATGCACAGTCAAAACAGCACTTTTGTTTGCCATTTACTTCGAGAATACCCTCTGTGTTCCATCGGGCTGCGCTTTGTGCGCTCATATCCACTCCCCCACAGTCTACCTTGTTGTCTGTTGCGATACAAATATTAAAGAAACTGCTGAATTCATTTGAAACCCCATATGGCTACTTTGACAGATAGCCCGTGTCTGCGTATTTGTGTGCCTCACTATGTGGACAAGGACATTTTAGAGATGTTCAAAACTGAGTTTGCCTGTAAAGTCAGCCACTCATCTGTGCTGACTCTATTTGGTCCTGTTAGCCAGGCAGTGATGCAGCTTAGACATTTCAGGCTGCTCCTTTCTGCTGTTCATATTCGCTATCATGCCTCATACTTAAGGACATTTTGGGCATATGCAATTGATGGGGAAACTACCTTTGATTAAAACACATTTGAAAAAGTTGCGAAAAATGCTCTATTGAATATTGGTATTGACATTTTGTGAAGATACATCACAGGCATGCACACAAACTGCTTATCCTCCCCCAAAAGACTCACTGATTTGAATACCCTTCGATGGCGTTTATGATCTAATACCTCAGTAATGACTCAGCTGTATGTTTTCACTGTGAACGGACTAATGCTTTCAGCGTTTACATCAGTGATGCTATCAGTGCTGTCAAAAACTTACACTCCACACCAGGTTTAGAAGCAGTTTGAATTTGCCATTAAATGAGTGAATTTTTAATTTAGTTTTCACTCTTGTTTTTGAAGTTCAGCTAGTTTAAAAAAAAAAGTTAAACGGAAATGTTTATTTCGCGCGAGCGTGTGTGTATGCATGCACGTGCGGTTAAGGTCGATTGTGGAAGGCTGGTTGGAGCATTTGAAATTATGTACCCATAAATATGCCATTTTATTAAATGAACTGTACATGAGGTAGCAGTGGGTTGCCTTTTCGAGGTTATACTTTTATATGTAATTGACCGCTTAATGAATTAACGCGTGTGTTCAATTGAGGCATGCAACAGAAAACAACATAAAGGATGTTATCTATGAACGCTTATTTATACTCCAGAGCGATAACAACAAGCTTGAAACCAAAGAGGAGAAAGCCTGTAACTGAGACCAGAGAGGACCTGACCCAAAAGAAGAGACAGTGGAAAAGGAGCAGAGCGACAGATGGTAGGCAGTAGATTAGTCCCGCTTTGCTCTTCTATCCTTGTGCGCATACGATTGAACACAATCAGTCCAACGACACTCTCACTCTGTTATGCTTTTCTGTTTTTCCAAACCATGCCTTGACCATCTGTAAATGTACCTCCTAAAATAGCTTGTCAGGCGTTTTTGTTATGCTGTCCTAGATTGAACTTTTTCCCCTTGGATTGCTGTGTCACATCCAAGCTGTGCCGCTGCCAAAGTCCATGATAGCTTCCTGTCAGCTGACTTGTGATGAGGAAATGCTTGTTTCTGATTGCCGGGAAGGAAGTGTTGAGTAGAAACACTGGAATGTGTTCTTTTTTACTTCCTCTCACGTCATCATTTGATTCTCACTGACGGATGATGGCAGGTTGGCGTGGCACCTTCATTCACAACTGGATAACTTTGTGTTGTTTTTTTTTTTTTTGTTTTGTTTTGTTTTAGCTCAGCTTATTGTGTCCGTGTGTCCGCTTTGACAAATATTCTCATTGATCCAGGTCATTTCTTTCCCAGGCCATTGCATCGATTGCAATTTTTATGCTGCCCTTATTTTTAGCTGTGTGTGTTTCAATCCACTGCATGTTTGCATTGTGGTTGAGAGAGGAAAGTAATTTCATCTGTGCTGTATGTTGCACACGGAGCATATTTGACAATAAAGCTTGACTTGACTTGCAACTGGATTGCACTGGTTGTCTTAGAACTTCAATCTTAGAGTCTACGGCAACCAGACCAGTCCAGTTGCGATCTATTCAATGCTCTGAAAAATCCAAACAAGCCTGTTTTGTGTTGGCTGCTTTTCAGCAGGACTGAAGCTACAGTGTTATAGGATTTCCTCCTTGTGGTACGTCATTGTGACATTTGTTTATTGTAGATAGTGCTGTTGTATCCTTTAATGAATTGCTGTGTTGTGATTACCACAATTCTAGCATAATTTCCATGCGTTTACAATTTCAATGTACGTGCAATTGTTTTCAGTTTCAGGTTGTCACTTTCTTAACAAGTTAATTTCATTCAATGACACTGCTCATGACTAATAACACTCACAGCTCATGAAATTATTTATTTTAAGATGGCACTTAATGCCAAATGGGTATGGCAATTAACAGCTTGAAACGACTTTATCAATCAAACTGCTGCTTTTTGTGAAGTGAGATGAGTTCAGTTTGCTCCCACCATCGAGGACTGATGGTATCTCAAATTTTTGTGAGCAAGTCAAACCAACAATAAAAAATTAAGCCTTGTGACAACTTGTATCTCGGAAAACTGATGAGTTGGGTCACTTTTTAAATCAAGGTACCTTTGTACGTTAGAACCTCCACACAATCCATTACGGTATGCTGCTCAAACGTGTTCAGATTTCAAAATTATTTTCCCAGATCAAGCTGTCACCACTATAGAGTGTAAAAGTAGTAGTTTAATGTTCTTAACACATTGCATATATGACAAGATTTGTATCTCAGACATTAGAAATTTTCCCAAGGATGCTGAATAAATTGTATGACCACATTGGCATTTGACTTTCGCAGTTCCATTATGTCACTATGACCACTTTCTTGCTCAACATATTGTTTGATAATTGACGGATGAATTTTAAACTTTTGCTTGTTGAGTCATGTTCATTTTAAACATGCAAACCAAGAATGGCTGTGGAGAAAAATCAGGTTGCGTGAGCTGTGATGACATGACGTCAGTCAGCATATGGTACTCAACAATCAAATGTGTAGCGAGTACAGTATGATATTCAGTCTCACCTTAAGCAGTAGCGATTTAATGTTTTACTATATTCAGTACCAAAGGCAGCATACGCCAGTCTATACAGTGACTGTAAATGCAATCTCTTTAGCACCAATAAAGAGTGACTGTGTACAGTTTTGGAGCCTTTCCCAGTATGCTTTAAAAGGTTTGGGAGGTGGCCTGAGTTGCTCAGCGTGAGGGGAACAGGAGAAGCCCTGTTAGACTGTGCTGACTGACCAAAATCTGCCTCCTGTTTCCTGCCTGCCTCGCTCGCTCCATGGCTGCTGTGCTGTGCTGTCCTCGTAGCAGTGCTAACTGATTGGGCTGCCGCTGTGTGTTTTGCAGATGGCTGGAAGCAGTAGCTGAGGACACCATTGGGAGTTGAAGTGCTCAGTACCTGATACCAGCAACTATGAATGGTAAGCTGGCTCCTTGTTTTGAGTGCTCCACATGCATGTATGCATGTCTGAATACTGTACTAATCTTTGTCGTAGATATGATAACTGTTGTATACAAATAGACCTTAAAATCAACTTTATTATAACACATGCCATAACTGCTGTATCTTATATTAATTTCATTTAGCTGTATTTAAATTTCCCATTTATTTATTTGCTCATAGTTGTGGATGAAAAATGCAAAGAAGTGTGACAGCTCTTAGTCATTATCATTAAATCAGTTTCTGTGCTTGCTTAACTTAACACTTACTAAACTAAGGGAGTGTCTAGTCTCTCTGCTGTTTGTGTGCCATCTCCCTTTGGTGCCAAGTGCTTGTTTGCTTTTCTCAGGTGGATGTTTTGCTTCCTGGTAATGATCACCAGTGTGATTTATTTAAATCAGGCTTCCTGCATGTTAAAGTAATTAGCGTGATGGATAATTCAGAAACAAGTGAAAACAGTGAGATTAACTACAAGGACAAAAACATACATTGGCCATGCAGCAATAGAGCAATTACATCTTCAGGAAATGGAAGAAAATAGGCATTTTGTTCTCCTTATACAGGCTCCACTTTTCTAGAAATGCCCCCTACAAGATGTTGGGAGTGTGTCTGGAATTTTTTTTAAACATTTGCACTCGTGCCACACAATCCTGGAAAAACATGCAATATGGGTGTTGAATACTGCAATATTGATACCATTGCAATATTTAACATGTGCCAAAAGCAACTACACTTTAATTTTCTAATGAAAGAAATCGTCAAAATGAGCAGATCAACATATTCTTCGCTAATTAGAGTAACTTAACTCTCTCTCTCTTTCTCTCTCTCTCTCTCTCTCTCTCTCTCTCTCTTTCTTTATGTATTTATTTTTACAAGTTAAGTGTTTGTCTGCCTAATACTGCCTCTCTCACCTTTTATCATTTTTTATACACTACAGGTGGTACAAATATGTGGGCTGTAACTCCAGAGGAGAGGAACAAGCATGACCAGAAGTTTGATACCCTCGCCCCTTCAATGGGTTATGTTTCAGGTGCATCCTTACGTTCACTGCGGTTTCTTCACTACGAGCTTTAGCTATATTAGGTTGGTCTTGTTCATCAGTAAAACCAGAATCCCTCTTAATTTCCTCGTTTTTCTGTCTTCCATCTTCCTTTCTGTAGGTGAGCAGGCAAGGAAGTTTTTCCTTCAATCGGGGTTACCTGCTTCAGTGCTGGCTGAGATATGGTAAGAAATATTTGTGGAACAATTAATCCCCCCTCCCCCTATTCACTTTCTATTCTTCACTATCTATTCTATCTATCACTAACTATTCTTGATTGACAATTCTGTTGCTCAATCTCAGGGCTCTTGCTGACATGAACAAAGATGGGAAGATGGATAAGTTGGAGTTTTCCATTGCGATGAAGCTCGTAAAGCTCAAACTTCAGGGAACGCCGCTTCCTGCGGCACTGCCAATCGTCATGAAGCAGCCTCCTGTGCCTGTCCCCAATCTCACCTATGGTACTGCCCATGTGTTACACTTTAACTCTGAGCCAATGACCTTTTACGCTGCACGTGACCTATTTGGCTCGACAAAGCTCGACTCGTGATCGACACATAACTGTATGCCAAGCAAGGTGCAGCTGATCAACTGCGGTTCCATTACATGGCTAGAATTGTAAAAAAAAAAAAAAATACACAGGCTAACGTGCTGCATTATTACAGTCCATAGTCCCACATTGCTGCAGCCGTCCATTTTACTGTTGACTTCAATATCCTCTATAATAAAGTTAGTCTATAGCGACCACATGCCGAGGAGCAAACAGCAGAGTCTTGTTATTTTCTGTTTTTGTTGTTTGCCAGTGCATCATAATATGATTGATATGTGCCAAGTGAAATACCAACACACGCAATTTAGGACAGCGGATGCTTTGAAACGCGAGGTTTTTAATGCAAAAATAATAAAAGAATTGAACTCGGCCTTTGGTCGATTGGTGTCTTGCCCGCTGGCTACCATTTAATTAGCTTGTCGTGTTTATGCCTTAGGGATGATACCTAACATGTCCCTGATGTCTGGCACCAACCTTTCCATGTTCACACCTGTATCCATGGCAACTCCAGGACCCACCTCATTGCCATCAATGACAGGCCACAACCTAGGACTTCTCCAGCCAATGGCTGTCGGCACCTTGGCCACCGGTACATACTCTTTTCCTACCCCCGCACCCAGTAGAAAACAGTACACTATTTGAACAAAAAGTTCATACTTACTTTACCACTGAATCTGCTTATGGACAAAGGTGTACGGGTAATAGTCAGGTGTCCTAATACCGTTTTCTATATACCATCCATCCATCTTGTTGCTGATGCGTCTATGAATGAATTAAATTTATGTTGCTATATTTTCAGGTCTTCCGCTATCTGCATCCTCCTATGGTTCTCCACTTGCAGCCAGGTGCACACAAACACACTGACATTTGAATGCCTGAAGCAACAGACATTTACATATCAGCCTCTTTACTAGTGGGGTGCTTGTAAATTATATAATATTCCTCATTTATTATTTATCCATCTGAAGACTGGGAGGACTGGGCTTCAGTATATTGGTATTTTTAGCTTGCATGTTTAGAATTTTTATATATACATTTTTTGCCGCAGCGCCACTTTGCCACCGTCCTCAATGACTGCCCAAATGGCAGCAGGCCTCGGGGAGTGGGCTGTGCCACATGCCTCCAGACTCAAATATAGGCAGCAATTCAACATCTTGGACAAGCAGATGACTGGATACCTCACTGGTAATGTGTGAGTGTGAGTGTGTGTCTGTGTCTGTGTCTGTGTCTGTGTGTGTGTTTGCACAGTGAACTTAGGTCAGACAAAACCCAACTATGTGTGGCATGCAGGCGTGGATGTTCATGAATAACGGATGATTTCATAAATGTTCCCTTCCTCCCTTTTCCTTTTTTGTCATTTGAATTGCGTCAGGCCTTGGCTAACTTGGCGAGTGTGTGTGTGCGTGTGTGTGTGTGAGTATGTGTGCGTGTGCGCGCGTACATGTGAATGGCAGGTCTGTTGGACCGGTTTTTCTGAAATAGGTGTAATGTAGTGAGACAATGTACACACGCCCACGCAAGCCTAACTTGCAGGGTGGTCATCATGACTGTGTTTTAAAGTGAGTCTCAACATATCCAATAAAGCAAATGCATGTCTAATGGGGATTTATTTTTGCCTACAATACCAAGAATTGTATTTCTCTCATCAGAACCTTTTATTTACATACAATATATAGAAAATACAATCAACCATGCCTTTCAAATTTGACTTTGCTTTTTCACCGTTTAGTGTAAAAAAAAAAAATTGCATTTAGTCGTGCCTTTATACACATCTTCCACACCCACATAGCTATTGCATACTGCCATTCTCTGACATAGTCATAGTCAGTTATTTTTTGACAGAAATGATTTTATTTTTGCCAAAATAATCTCCGCATGAGGATGCCCATCTCTGCTAAAAGTACCTCTATGCCCAGTTGAACAGGTCATGCAGTTCTACCCCTCAAATTAAATTAATAATAAATGTATTCAGTCTTGGGTTCAAAACAAAAATAGTTAAAAGGACTATGGACATTACTTTAGGAAGGATGACTGTGTTTAAAAAAAAAAAAAGCAAACAAACAAACTTCCATTTGTCTATAGGTCAGCAGGTGAGAGGTGCCATGGCAACCACGATGCTCAGCCAGACTCAGCTGGCCTCTATCTGGTAAGGATATATGAGTGTAAATGTTGTATATACCGGTATTTATTAATAAATAGTGATGCATACTTCCCAGAGATAGCTCTTCATCACATTGGGCCTCATTCACTAACACCTTTCATGCACAAATTTGTGATTCGTCAATATGTTTGTAGGTGAATATGTACATACTCTGCGAACAAATCTAGAACCTCCCTCAGACCATGCGTTTGCACAAATAATGAAGGATCATATATATTTTATAAAGATCAATCTTCAATCTTTCTTACGCTCTCTAAGTCGTGCCCTCGCTCTACATAGATAAATGCAATACAATACATCCTGATGTATGTCGCATTTTCACAACAGCTGCAGCTGTAACAAAGCGCTTAACAAAACAGTTAATATAAAAAATAAACACATCATAAAACACGGACAGTCGTGCAATCCACTTTTCCGTCATACGCTTTGTTGTTTAAAGCATATACAGATGTATTTGATCTATTTTTGTATGCATGTGCTGTGTGTTTATATACTTTATATATGCATTACATGCGCAAATGAATACACGTGTATATGTCTCTAAGTGTAGATACATATATTATTATTTAACCTTTCTACAGGAATTTGTCTGATGTGAACAAGGACGGCAAGCTGTCAGCTGAGGAGTTCATTCTGGCCATGCATTTAGTGGATGTGGCCAAGAGCGGGCAACCACTGCCGCGAACCCTGCCAACTGATCTGGTGCCACCCACAAATAGGTAAATTTAAAATAAGCCAAATGGAGAGAGCACATGATGACCTCAAAATGTGAGATTATATGGTGTCTGGATTATATCATCCTTTCTCCCAGGGGTGTTGCGAATGGATCCAGTGTTTCTAACTATGCAGCTCTTAAAGATAATTTTGACATTGAACTACCACAGAATGCCAGAAGCAACAGTTAGGTTTTTTTTTCAAACTTTTTTCTTTATAATTATGAGAGAAGTGCCTTTGTTTTTCAACCCCTCATAAAATTTACCATTTCATTTAGTATCATTCGAGGACAAATTCAAAGCCAACCTGGAGCGTGGTAATGCAGAACTTGAGAAGAGACGATTGGCATTGCTAGAAGCGGAGAAGAAAGAGCAGGAAAGGCAAGCTCAAAAAGCACGAGAGGAGCAAGAGCGGCGGGAGAAGGAAGCTCGCGAAGCGGAGGAGAGAATGCGGAAAGAGGAAGAGAAGCGGCAGGAGCGCCAGAGAGAGCTGGAGAGGCAGAGAGAGGAAGAACGTCAGAGAGAAATTGAAAGAAAAGAGGTCAGACTGTGGTTTTGGGCAAATCTGTTTTCCTCATTCGTGATTATTACTGTCGTGTCATTGTGCTGTATAATGTGTGGATTCACCTCAGGCTGCACAGCGGGAGCTTGAGCGACAAAGGAAGGAGGAGTGGGAAAGGAGGAAAAGAGGAGAGCTCCAAATAAAGAGACAGCAGGAACAGGACGATATCATCCAGCTCAAAGCTAAGAAAAGGAGTCTGGAGATGGAGTTGGAAGTTGTGGTTAGTGGTGAAAAGCTACTCAGGAGGGTCAATTGAAAAAGTATTGGCAATCTTGGTGAAGGTGTCAGGTCATTATCTGTGTCTTAACACTTAAGGGTAACAAACAGCGTCAGATTTCTGACCGTTTGCGTGACATTCAAAACAAGAAGAAGCTTCCCAAGACAGAGCTGGACCTCATCAATCAGAAGAAAGATGCGCGCCAGCTAGACATTAAAAACATTCAGAGCCAGATTGAGGTTAGTGTCTGTTTTGTTTCAAACTGTTTGTGATTACTGTTCTCTTTAGTGAATGCAGCAAAACTATTTGCATTGATTCTTTGACAGGAGTTCCAGAGGAAATTGTCCCAGTTGACTCCAGAACAGAAAAGGCTGACAGAGACACTCCAAAGCATGGCAGTGAATAACCTGTCGGGTTGGTGTTGGTGGAGCACTGCTTTGCGCTGCTCGAGTTTTATATCCAGTATTACTTTCTTAGCAAACTGATGCAAAAGACGTCATAAGAACAACAAAAATTAACACAGTGGTTAAGCCAATGGATTTGTAAAAAATCAACGCAATTTGGCATACATATTTGCCTCTTGAAAGTATTCTAAGCATATTTTACACTACTTTGGCATTTTGGTGTTAGATAGAAAGCAATTTACAACAGTAGCTTCTTGTTATACAAAAGGAAAATACCGTCTCATGATGCTGTCTCACACTGTTTGTAGTGTCCACCATCTCCAACCTGAAACTCAGTGTTACCCAGAAGCGGGGTGCATGCACAAAACTGAAAGATCAGTTGGAGGCCCTCGAGAGAGAAACTGCTGGCAAACTGGTAGAGCTGGACCGGTATAACAAAAGCATGCAGGTAGAATACAGCAACAGCACAGCAACTTGACATCATCAGTTAAAGCCCTGCAGTCACTGAAGCGGTGACTCACTGTGACTGTATATATGGGTCACACTATGTCACGCTTACCTAACGGAATTGCTCATGTAGTGGCGAGGGGCATTTATTTACTCAACAACAGATGAGTAAATGGGGGATATACTGTACTATGGAAAAGGGAGAGCATGTCTGTTAGTTTTTCAGAAGCATCATTTTTTTTTCACGTTTGGTTAAAATAATATATATTCCGTTACATTATGTGTAAACTGGAGTTTAAAACAAAATCAAAATGACTATTATGAAGAAATGAAACAATAAACATGGACATACACAACAGTGCTCAGAGAACATAAACAGAAATGCTCGTTGCCAGAAAAAAATGCCAATTCCACCAATTGTTGTGCAACATTATGTTGTACATTCTGTCTGCAGTATTGCCAACTTAGCGGCATTTTTCCTGTATTTCGCGACATTTCAGATTCCTCCACCTAATGTTAGCAACGTTCTTATTTCCTGCAAAATGCAAGGCCAAGAAGAATTGGCCTGAAAAAACTGTTTGCACATCTACAGTTTCATGTACAGTACTATACATATTGGGTGTATTTAAGTCATCACTGTCAATAATATTATACTTCCCACTTATCTGTGTACCGATATTTGGAAGTCCTGACTAGGAACGGCTAATACGAGTTGACGATTGGTGCACAAAATTAATGTTATGATTGCATGCTCTGCATATTGCTAACTTCAACCATTTGTTTCTTCTGCACTGTCCTCCTGTTGCACATCTTTCTCGTAACTTTGCAGCATGTGGGTGCTAACGACGCTTTGCTTCAGGCGGTCGTCTCACTGCTGTCCTGCCTCCGTAATCTCTTCTATCTGCTTAAGGTTTTCATTCTCCTCGTCGTTCTCAACTTTGAATATGTTTTATTGGCTACTGTCATTGGCTATCACCCTCTTTTTATAAACTTTCACTTCCCCGCCATCTTTTAACACTCATGTATATGTGCCCATTTTGTTCAGCACCGAGCTCACTTGTGTCAGTCGAGTCACACCACCCCGTTTTCATGTACATTAGGAACTAAAGGAGAGCCAGCAAAAGCAGCAGGCAACACTTGAGAACCTGCGAAGCATCAAAGAGGACAAAAGGCAAGAGCTGATTCGGAGAAAACAGGAGCATGAGGAGAGGAGGAAGCTGGAAGAAGAAAGGAGGCGCCAAGAGGAGGAAGCTCAAAGGTCTTTGACACATTTTTACAAGTGAAATGTCATCACACCTGCTGTACGATTCTCACATTCGTGTTTTCATCTGCTTCGCAGGCTTATCAAGCTAGAAAAGGAGCGTCAGTGGAAGGAGAAGTTGAGGAGGGATGAAGAGGAGCGCCAGAGGAGACTCCAGGAGGAGCGTGAGGCCAAACAAAGGGAGGAGGAGGAGAAAGAAAGACAGGCTCTCATCCAAGCAGCAAAGTTAGAGGCCGAACGAGAGCTCAGGGCAAAGCAGGAGGCGGAGCGGAAGCGCAGAGAGGAAGAGGAGAGGAAGAAAAGGGAGGAGGAGGAACGCCAGAGGCAAGTGGAGAGACACAGGCAGGAAGAAGAGAGGAGAAAACTGGAGGAGGAGAGGAGGCAGTTAGAGGCTGAGAGGAGGAAGCTGGAGGACGATAAAAGGATGGAGGAAAGGAGAAGGAAAGAAGAGGAGGAGCGACAGAAGCGGGAGGAGGAGAGAAGGAGGCTCGAGGAAGAACGTCAAAGGAAGCGAGAGCAGGAGGCAGAGGAGAGGAGGCGGCTTGAAGAAGAACGAAGAAAAGAGATGGAGCGGGTGGAGGAGGAAAGGCGGAGACAGAGGGCAGCCCAGGCAGCCATCCGAGACTCTGAGGAGAGGAGGAAGTTGGAGGAGGAACGAAGGAGAAAAGAGCAGCAGGAAGAGGAGAGGCGAAAGAGGGATGAGGAGAAACGGAAGCTTCAGCAGCAACAAGAGGAGGAGTGGAGGAGGCGTGAGGAGGAAAGAAAAAGAGCAGAGGAGGATAGAAAAAGAAAGGTGCAAGAGGAGGAGATGAAGAAAAAGGAGCATCCATCAAGTGGAGGAGGCAAGGTTGACATTCAAGAGAAGCTGAACTCTCTCCTTAGAGGCCTGGAGGAGAGGAAAGGTAAATAAACACTTTGCCATCAGTACAGTATGATAATGTAATGTTTTCTGATGAAAGAAAAGGGCCTTTTTTGTTTTAATTCTCATTCCTCATGTCCAACCATAGGCCGGCAACCAAGGGCCACGCAACCCAGGAAGTCTGTGATTCTGACGCCCTTCAGGGCACTTTATCCGTTTACTGCGCGAAACCACGAAGAGCTCACTTTTAACGCAGATGAAATCATTGAGGTACAATTGCAATATGCCTCACAGGGGCTGCCTTCCAAGATCAAATCAATGATAGCTTTCCACCTAGGCTAACTACATAGGATTAGATAGCTTTATACAAAGATTATTATTTTTTTGAGTCTTTGTGAAATTTAATTTAACCCCATCCTCCTCACTTCCACTTTCTGCCCTCATCAATCAGGTGGATGAGACTGTTGAGCCAGAGGAGGGTTGGTTGTATGGGAGCAGGCAGGGTCTGATGGGTTGGTTCCCAAAGAGCTACGTGGAGAGGGTGGCCCAATCGGACTTGACAACCCCTGCGCCACCTGTAAAATTGCCCATCCAGTCGCAGCTCTCGAATGCTCTTGAAGCAGCAAAGGCAGCTGGGACGAAATCTGCCTTTACCCCAACACACTCTCCAAACCTCACCCACTCTGACACACAGGGACAGGTAAGACATTTTTGGTCATTTTTATCCGATTCCCATCGAGCAGCACAATTTGTTTCAATTTTTATGGTTGGGATTTTTAGGTTTTCTTTGTAAAAAGTGCACTGGAAAGATATCATAACCCATGCCAAAAGAAAGAAACACAGAGCTGCATAATTGTATTTCGTTTACTATCTTAAGTCGTCTTTGTTTATTCATTACACTACAATGACATCATACGATCAAGCTGACTCAGCTTCCCTGGAGGAACTGAAAGGTTACCATTCCAAATCATACCATGTCAAGCCAATTTGAACTGTACCACCTTGAAAACATATTTTCAGTGTCTAAACTTACCTAGATACTAACGTTTGTCTTTTATCAGCAGGTGGTAGGGAACCTGCTCGCCCAGGCCCTATGCTCTTGGACAGCAAAGACAGACAACCATCTGAACTTTGATAAGGACGATGTGATTCAGGTGCTGGAACAGCAGGACAGCTGGTGGTTGGGAAACCTGAACGGAGAACAAGGGTGGTTCCCAAAGTCCTACGTCACACTTCTGGGTGATGATGACAATTCAGAGTATGTATTCAAATACGCACAAAAAGGAACAGGAGTCCTGTTGTCTTTAACATATTATAAAAATGATTCTTTTTTTTTTTTTTTTTTAACACGCAACACGTTTCAAAAAAAGCTGGCACAGGGTCATGTTTACCACTGTGTGACATCACCTTTACTTGAAACAACATTGAATTAACGTTTGGGAACTGATGAGACAAATTGTTCAAGTTTTGTGGGTGGAATTTTTTTCCCCATTCTTGCTTGATGTACAGCTTCAGCTGTTCAACATTCCAGGGTCTCTGTAGTCATATTTTACACTTCATAATGTGCCACACATTGTCAGTAGGAGACAAGTCTGGACTGCCGGCAGGCCAGTCTTGTACTCTTTCTCTTTTGTTCCAAAGCCATGCTGCTGTAACACTTGGAGAATGTGGTATTTGGTATTGTCTTGCTGAAATGAGCAGAAATAAGACCTTAATTGGATGACAACATATGTTCCTCCAAAACCTGCATGTGCCTTTCAGCATTAATTGTGTCTTTACAAATGTGTAAGTTACCCATGTCATTGGCACATACACACCCCATACCATCACACATGCTAGCTTTTGAACTATGCATCCATAACAGTTTGGATGGTTCTTTTCCTATTGTATTCTGTTTTTATTGCTGTTTAACACATTTCATTGGATATTTGTAATTTATTTCTGTGCATTTGTGTTCACAGCAAGAACTCCACATCCACTGGCGCAGAGACAAGCAGTAATCAGCAATTTGAAGGTGAGATTCAGTGAGAATGTATGTTAGTTAGTGTATTACAGCGACGGCATTAGTGGCAACCCAAAAGCCAACTTTATTATCAAAACATTTGATAAAGCTCTGAATTTATATTGGATAGACACTGTATGTTGTACATCACTTGAGAGAAATTAAATTGTCACAGCAGGGACATTCACACACAGATACCTTTGTTCCACAACCAACAAAGTTAAAACAAATACTGTGGAACTAGTACCATTGAGCAGGAATTTAATAGAAATTTCATCTAAGCAAGAAGGGGGGGAAAAAGCGTGATTAGATCATTCGTGTGTAATCATTGTAGTGTCTCAACGTGAGTGCATTTAAGAATACTTGGTGTACTTCATTCGGACAGTCATGTTTATCTGTCGATATTAACCTGTGTTTTCTTCAAGGTGTTATTTTGCATTACCGTGGTTACAGCCTGATTGCTGGCTTCAAGCTTTCCATCACTTTTGCTCTCTAGAGTATGTGGCGTTATACCCGTATGAGTCATCAGAGCCTTCAGATCTGACATTTAGAGAAGGGGATGTGATCTTGGTGACCAAGAAAGATGCAGAGTGGTGGAACGGTGCCATTGGCGACCGTTTGGGTGTCTTTCCTGGCACCTACGTCAAACCTAAGGAGGCAGATGTAAGGATTTTCAAGCACCGCTCTTGTTGATGACACAAATTATATGGATTTTTAAAAACATTTTGTGTGTTTCTCAGACAAGCACAACTGCGAAGAAGCCAGGTCAGCATTTTTTACTCTGATTGTGATATGACACTTTTCATGTCATATTTTTTTTTTTTAAACCCTAAAGTTTGCTGCTATTTCTTCTTGCACAGAGATTGGTAAGGTGACCAGAGCCCATTTCACCTCTGTACCCGGGCAGCTGAACCTGGAGAATGGCCAACTTGTTGTCGTCCTCAGCAAGGACAAGTCGGGTTGGTGGCTTGGAGAGCTGCAGGTCAGTCGTGCTCAAGTGATTTACTTCTGGACAGTAGACTACACCAAATGATTTTACAAGTATCCTTGAAGTTGTCCATTTAAAGCTGGCACCAAGTCAAGGTCTTGCTCTTGTCTGCTGGAAGTTTTGATAGTTTTCTTTACATTTGTGTTTTGTAACAGGCCCGTGGTAAAAAGCGGCAGAAGGGCTGGTTTCCTTCCTCACATATCCAGATATTGGGGTCGAGTAGTGGCAAATCCACACCAGCAGCCCAGTCAGGTAAAATGTGCACACTTTCACAGCTACAGTAAATACAATAGGTCCTCAGTTTTTGATAGGGTTTTGTACTTATGATGCCTATATACCCAGAATTAGTATGCACATCAGTCCGTGCTGGAGTGTCACTAACCTATACTCGTGTTTGTTAAATTGACAATTTATCTGTTTGAAAAACAATTATGGATCTTGGATGTGGAACAGTTGGCGAGGTTTTTGAACTTGGGCTCATTGACAATGTCCTCTTGTCTAGGGGTGTGTCAGGTGATCGCCATATACGACTACACAGCGGCCAACAAGGACGAGCTGAGCTTCTCAGCGAATCAGCTGATCACTGTCCTTGACAAGAGCGATCCTGACTGGTGGAAGGGCGAAGTCAATGGGGCTACTGGCTTGTTCCCCACCAATTACATTAAGATGACCACGGGAGAGGGTGACCCCAGTCACCAGTGTAAGTAATGCACTTACACATGACCGCACTCTCGAGTCGAAGTCCTATCAGTAGTAAAAAAGAACAATGAAACTTTCTCTCCATGTAAGCATGTTTCAAGTGGCTTGTGGAAGCTGTTCTATTACCGATGCACTTTGCATCCACTCTTCTTCTGGATACATCCTCTTGCGCAACACACAAACCAATACTTTGTTGATAATAATTATACATTGCTAGATGCTGATTGTCCAAAAGTAGAGCCAAGTAAATATAAAACCAACTACAATATTTTACAGTGGAACCTCTAAATTCAAACACAATTTGTCTCAGCAAAAACCAACATCAGGTTTTAAAATTTTTGGGGCAGGGGGGTTGTCCCTAGAAAGGAAATTGAAGTAGTCCAGCTGTGGATAATACAACCCCAGGTGGGTTGGATTTTAGAGGTTCCACTGTCTTAAGCGTACCTAATACTCAACACAGGTTTCAGAATAAAACATCAAGGCAATTCCTTACAGTCCCACTGTAGGGAAACTCACATTGATGTCACGGCATCAGGAGCAACTTGGGGTTCAGTATCTTCCTCAAGGATACTTCGGCAGGTCTGGGGGGAGCCGGAATCTTCCTATTGCTAGATGGCCCCTCCACTCCCCTTCAACCATGCTGCCCAGCAACTCATGAGTTAAGGAGACTTTTTTTTTTTCTTCACTGCATCAGCTGCAATCGTATACGTCAGAACCAGAGTTCTACCTGGTTGGTGGATTTGAATCTCTCCTTTTCATCCCTATCTCTTCCTCTGTTGCGCTTCTTGTTGACAATCTTCTTCTCCTCTTTCCTCATTCCCCTATTTGTTGCCCTCCCACCCACTCGCCCTCTTGTCTCCTTCTAGGATGGTAGAACGGGCTCCACCTCCTCTCCTTCTCCTGACTTCAGAGAGACCCACTATTATTGCACACTGCTCTGATGGAGTAGCATTTGGGCACCTGGACTGTCCCACCCAATCTCCTGACTACTCTCATTTACGTACTGTAATCTTTGCTGGCCTACTTCTAGCTCTCAGAGGCTTTTGAGGTTTCTGATGCAATACACCTTTGTGCCTTTTTAAAAACAATTATGCAGAGAGAGAGAGATGGATAGTGGGTCTCTCTATGGTTCGTGCTTTTGTCCCTCAGGTGTTTTCCACCCAACTTCTTCTTCCTTCTTGCTCAGCATCTATTCTCTCTTTTTTTTTGGGGGGGGGGAATCTACAATTTATCTCACAGGGATGCCTTCAGAAATGTCCAAACTTTCCCACTTTTGCTTGACGTTTGTTAGTGCCTTCTTTAGATTATCCTCAGTAAAAGTGGAAGCCTAATAATGTTTGCCTACAAGACTACAACATTGATTTTTATTAACAGCATGCAAGCTTGAGGAAAAACCTGTGTCTAGTGCACTGCCACGCTGTGCTAAAGCTTAGATTTTTATTTTATTTTTTAAATCCTTCTGAATGATCTCACTCATGTATTCCAAGCTCTCCTCAGATTTAAAGTTTCACGAAAACAGGGTAAAAAGCACTGATCGGAATGATGTATTTATTTTCTTTGGGTTCTGCCTTAAAACATTAAAGCTTTGTTGAATTTCACACTTAAGTGTTAGTGTGATTATTCCTGCATATTGTTTACGCGCGCGCGCGTGTGTGTGTGTGTGTATGTGTGTGTGTAGGTGCATGCATGCATGTTTGTGTGAATCAGCAACATGATTAAGATGGGATACACTTAAGGGAAACAACCACCTGACTGTTTCAATAACCCTAAACTGAATAGACTAAATCAAACTTAACAATTTCCCCAGTTGATGATTGTTAAAGGACCATTTTTCAATCTATCTATCTATCTATCTATCTATCTATCTATCTATCTATCTATCTATCAATCTGTCTATCTGTCTATCTGTCTATCTGTCTATCTGTCTATCTGTCTATCTGTCTATCTGTCTATCTGTCTATCTGTCTATCTGTCTATCTGTCTATCTATCTATCTATCTATCTATCTATCTATCTATCTATATATATATATATAATTTTATTATTTTTTTTTTTTTCTCGAGAGGAATATATCAAATATCTAAAATGATTGTGGCTCATCTAAGATCCTCTCAACCTTTGATTTTTTTTTTTTTTTTATGGCTGTAGAACAAACTCAACACCCTTTCTGCTCCGCACATGCCACCATGAACTAAAGAAGGAATCCCTCTCCATGTTTTGGTACAAACAGATTTATTTTGCGCATGGAAACATTTGTAATCTGTCACCATCAACACGGAGAAAACAGCCGGAAGGTGAGAGAGACAAAGACAAAGGGTTGACTAGCCTGACAAGTCATTTGTGTAGACGGGGACTGAGGAAAGTACTTTTTTTTCTTCTAATTTTTTTAGGCATTTATATGTTACATATGTCAGGTGATGACTTTGGAGACCAGATTTCAATTTTTGAACCTTTGGGATGAGGTAGACAGTGAGTGTGTGGTTAGAGAAGCAGAAAGAACAACAGTGAGTTTGGGCTGCTCACAAAAGTTAAATCATGGTAAGTATACACCCGTTGTGTTGCCATTGTTCCCAACAGAAAGCTCGAATCGTGGCCAGATTACTTTTTTGCCTAAACGTCCATGTGGAGGCAGTGTATGCATTGTTAAATTGCTGCTGTGGTTTAGTAAAAGTGCTCAGTTATAGTGGATTGACATTTTTATTTTAATTGGGGTTTTTTTTTCTTTGTTTTTGCATCCAAAATACCCCGTCTTGTGTGTGTTTTATGTGTGCTGTAGGGTGTGCAGACCTGACCAGCTTGGACTCTCTGAGCCCGCTCGAGAAGAAGAGGCAAGGCTACATTCATGAGCTGCTACAGACTGAGGAGAGATACGTGGAGGACTTGCAGACAGTGGTTGAGGTGCGACAAAACAAACCCTCTTAACTATATGTCTGCGGGGCAAATATTTCTGGTTCTCCTTTTAGGTTTTCTATAAGCCCATGTCGGAATCTGGACGACTGAATAAATCAGAGATGAACATGATCTTTGCCAACTGGAAAGAACTGATTGCATGCAACACTAAGCTTCTCAAGTTAGTGCCACATCCACTAGAATGTTTTACAAATATTTTTTGTGTGCTTCAATCCTGACAGTATGGATTACTTTTTTTTTTTTTAGGGCGTTGTCTGTTCGAAAGAAGAGCGGCGGTGAGAACATGCCAGTGCAGAAAGTGGGAGATATCCTGGTTGCCGAGCTGTCCCACATGCAGCCGTACATCCACTTCTGCTCGTGTCAAATTAAAGGAGCCGCGCTGCTGCAGACTCGCACCGACAATGAGCCCGACTTCAAGACGTTCCTCAAGGTAGGGGGGGAAGGCCTCTTGCGGCCTCCACATCACTGTGAGAAGTCATACTTTTTTTCTGTATACATCCTAATTTCATGGATCACCAGCGCCAGTCCTCTAGGAACCCTGTCCTGCATATTTTATGGTTCTCTCCACTAATACACCTGATTCCAATGATCAGCTCATTGACAAGCTCTTCAGAAGCCTGGTAACAATCCTGATCATTTGAATCAGATGTGTTGAAGGGGGGAGACAATCCAAAACATGCAGGATATGGGCCCTCAAGGACCTAAGTTGGTGACCCCTGTCCTAAATGTATACATTTTCAATCCTCTATTTTTACATGAAGTTAATAATAATTACATAGCCCTTCTCTTATTGTGTAGTATAAAAGTTGTGTGATGAAAAAAAGCCATTTCCAATGAGTACAGGAATCTATATAATTTACACCAGTTTTTTTAAGTGCTTTTGTTCCATCTAATACTTTTTTTCCTAGCCCTATTGTATTGAAGTTAATTTCAATAAATAACAATATTGTGGAGAATTGAGTGTTTCAGTCGTTTAATTTGATTGGGATAAAGTTAAACTCATGGTGTAGAATCAGTCACCTTACGCAGTGAAATATTTCTAGCTTTTGGTGATCATAACTGACAGCTAACAAAACTAATCGTTCACCAACACAAGAAATTTGAAAATGATGTGAGCACCAATCCAAATGAAATTTGTATGTAGAAATTTAAGAAAGAATTTCACTTCTCTTGTGTTTGTCTTCATTTCACGAAAATAAATGAATGATATTATTATGTTTTTAAGGGTGGGGGAGGGGTCCCACCACCCCCAGATACACTTGAATGTGTTATTCCCACACGCTGCGTTCAAAGGGAAAAAGATTTGAGTCTTGGCAGAAGTTTTCATTGAGCGCTCGTGTTATTAAAGCTAACCATTTGTGGTATGTCAAATCTTATCTTTGCTGTCATTTGTCAGAAAATTGGTACAGATTACAGATGTAAAGGGATGCCACTGTCCAGCTTCCTGCTCAAGCCCATGCAGAGGATCACACGCTACCCACTGCACATCAAAAGTGTACGTACAGCATATCCACATGCTTCTCGTATTGTGTCCAATAAGAACAAAAGCAAAAACAATCTTATTTGTGTTGTCTTTCAAAAGATTCTGGAGTGCACTGCGGAGAGTCATGCCGACAGAGGTCCTCTGAAAGAAGCTCTGGAGAGGGCAGAGGAACTCTGTCAACAGGTGTGTAATGAACATCATGCATTTTCATATTTTAGTGACTTACATTAAGTAATTGTACCACAAAAATTTGAGGAGACATTTACACACGGGCTTTTTGGGTCGTTTTTACATTGATCTTTTGTGCCAACCAGGTCAATGAAGGCGTGAGAGATAAAGAGAACTCTGATAGGCTGGAGTGGATTCAGAATCATGTCATATGTGATGGCGCAGCCGAGGTGATAAGTTGAAACGTCTACCAAATTGAAAATGATTAAATGCATTTTGAGTCCTTATGTAAATTGCTGACATTGACGCACACCACTAGAAAAAAATGAATTATTTTGTCTCTTTCCACAGAATATTGTTTTTAACTCTATCACCAACTGTTTGGGCCCAAGAAAATTACTCCACAGTGGCAAGGTGACTGATGTTAACTAAACCGTCTCGACTGACAGACAAATGTTCCAACTACTATACCTGCCCTCATTTAATATTTTGGCTCCAATTTGTTTGATTCCTTTTTCGGTGTGGATCTTAATTAGCAGTTGTCTTTATTATATTTGCAAGATGTACAAAGCAAAGAGCAACAAGGAACTTTGGGCCTTCCTCTTCAATGACTTCCTGCTCTTGACTAACTCGGGGAAGCAATTCACCTCATCTGGCATTGATAAACTGTTCAGCACCAAGAACAGCGCACAGCTCAAAATGTACAAGCCGGTAAGATATCCAATGTCGTTCTGGCCGTCAACCTGACTCCCCTTTTTTTTTGCGTTGATATCCGTGGACTGTGTTTTCCTGCAGCCTGTTCTGCTCAATGAAGTTCTGGTCAAACTGCCGGATCCTTCAAGTGACGAACCCATCTTCCACATCTCGCACATCGACACAGTTTACATACTAAAGACTGACAACATCAATGAACGGTATGGATGCGCACGCACACACACACACACACACACACACACACACACACACACACACACACACACACACACACACACACACACACACACACACACACACACACACACACACACACACACACATACTGTCCGTCTGTAGTGAATTTTACCATTCACCTCCTTGCTAAAGTACAGCATGTTGTGCCAAAAGACTTCAAACGGTGAACAAATGCATTCAAAACTTTAGAGAAGGTCAAATAAAGTTAACTGCGAAAGTTAAACTGCCTATTATTTAAGGTTCGCCCTGAATTTATTCCTGAAAGCTGAATATCACAAACTTTTTTGATGATCATTTTGATCCTTTTGTGTTTGCAGGACAGCCTGGGTTCAGAAAATTAAGGCAGCGTCAGAAGAATATATCGAGAAGGAAAAGAAAAAGCGGGACAAGGCCTACCACTGTATTCACCTCACACACTCATATCGATATTACATCAAATGTGACGGTCCCTGTCGATGAATAACTCTGTGCTTGTGCTTTTAGCTCGATCCATGAAGGGAACTGGAATCGGCCGTCTCCTCGTCACAGTCTTGGAAGCCACAGAGCTGAAGGCGCTCAGGTCCAATGGTCAGTGTGAACACTTGCACAATAGGCTGGCTTTTGACAATGACATAATTGCATTAGTTCTTCTTGTTCGGCCCATTAGCCATTGTGTTAATATATTTTAAGTGCTTTTAAATGAACTCTCTGATGTTTTTCTTTCACCCTCGTCATACTTTCTGTCCTCACCCTGCTACAGGTAAAATTAATCCGTACTGCGAGGTGACCATGGGAGCTCAGGTCTTCACGTCCCGAACGCTCACTGACACTGTGTCCCCTAAGTGGAACTTCAACTGTCAGTTCCAAATCAAGGACATCTACCAAGACGTCCTCAGCATCACCATATATGAGAGGGACCTGTTTGCTCCTGACGGTCAGTTCTTCACAAAACCGACCCTCATGACATCCAGTACATTTTGAGATGGGAAGTCTTACAGAGTGCTGTTGTTGTGGTGATAATATATTTTTAAAAATTGAGATTGTGTAACATTTCATTGCCAATTGAAATCTCCTCACACACATATAATATAATATAATATAATATAATATAATATAATATAATATAATATAATATAATATATTTATTTATTTATGTATTTGCTTGCTTGCACTTTCAGCAGTCTCACAATGAGCTCACTCACACAGGATTTGCTGTTGGCCACAGACAGACTCAATGATGTCGCAGCCAACCCCAACATGCCCCGCCTCTTAAAGGCACACATCCAACACTACTCTGTACTGCATTTTCTATGTACTGCATGCTGTCATTTTTGACAACCATAAATACACTTACAA
>CAAKHF010009203.1:0-17743 GCA_901007745.1 Hippocampus kuda
TTTAACTTGAATAAACTGATGGCCTTTGGAGAGACGATATTGCTGTAACAAGAGACTGCAACATTCGGTTGAACAAAAACACACACACACACACACACACACACACACACACACACACTGTATGGAAATTGATATCCAGGGAGTCGTGTGGGACATGCCAAGCCAAGGCAGGGCAAAAACATAAGACGGAAGAAGATATTCTCTGCAATATGCACCACAACTTTTGTGTGAGCTGAAAACTGTCCGACTGTGAGTGGGGAGACAGGTCGGAATATGTCTTAAATTAGAACAGCAGAAGCAGCAGTTAGTGATACACGCACACAAACACCCACAGTGTCTCCTGGAAAAGTCATTGTGCAGCCTATTTGTCCACACACGGGTGAGTGAGGTTAACGTGCTCGTTTTGAGTGTCGGAAACTCAAGTGTTTCTTTTGTAATTGTAGCTTGCTACTGTTGTGATCAACGGCGTGTTGTGTCACTTTGTGTGGGGACTGTCCATTGCGTGTACCTGTGCGCGCGTGTGTGTGTGTTTGTGTGTGTGTGTGTGTGTGTGTGAGAGTGTTTGTGCAGATGGATAGAGTTACACTGCAGTCATCAACACCCAGAGCCTGCTTGCAATACAGATAAAGACGGTCACACTGTCTCTCACACCTTCATCCCGGTACCGACGTACATAACGCAGACACATTTGTCATTCAGGTGCGAAGCGATACATTTGCATGTGGCACACGTGGAGATGAAACCTGAAAGCATCGCATGGAAAAGGACCCGGCTTTGTAAGAGCTGACTGCAGGACGACGGGAGAGGTGGCGGATGAACTAGGCCACCCGAGGAAGTGGCATTGGCCCCCGAAGGTAAACGTTTGCTTATTTGGATCCGATACAGTGGTGCCTCGAGGTACTGGTGCCCAGACTTAGGATGTTTTCAAGCTCTTTAATACCACCCCAACTTGAAGTTTACTGTCAAACTAAACATAAAAAAGACAAATACATGTGGTGTATTTAAAACAAGCAAACAACCCTGCCTTTCAGCTTATGCTAACATATAATGGAAAATACAGTTGAAGTGCTAAAGCTAATAGTTAGCGCAGAAAATCGTGGTTTTAGAAGCAATGGATATTTGAACACAAACAGTGGGGCAACACAGGTAGACAGATAATATTAAAGCATCTTGCTGAGTCTCTCACAATGGTAGGAGAACAAGAAGTAGCAGACCTAACATTTGCCTTTGTTGATTTAAACGCCAAAGAAGAGCCACATTTAAGTGTTCCCCATTCACGACGAGTATGACAGAGCGAGTAAGTGATTTCCGAGGTCAGAGCTTCCACAAACTCCGGCGGGCGTGCCTCCGACGCGGCGCCCTCTTCAAGGATCCTGAGTTCCCCACCACCGCCCAAGCGCTCTTCTACAAGAGGGCGCCGCCGCCAGGGGTGACCTGGAAGAGGCCACGGGTGAGGACCGGCCCCTTCGGGAGCTCCGCCGGGTTGGCCAGGTTCACTGGACGCCGCATCTTTCCGCCTCAGGAGATCTGCAAGGACCCGCGTCTGTTTGTTGATGGCATCAGCACACGTGATCTACACCAAGGCAGTCTGGGAAACTGCTGGATGGTGGCCGCCATTTCCTGTCTGGCGTCCGAGCCTACGTTGTGGAAAAAGGTAGGTCCTTCCCTCCCGCCTCAATCAATATCTATCCGTCCATCTAGATGTGAATGTATGTACAATATAATTGCAGTTGAACAGTTTTGCTCTCACCAACCAATTTTGGTGAGAGGTAAATTTGAAATGAAAGCGGAAAAAAAAACAAAAAACCTGTCCCCAATCTTTCCTGCTCACCCTAACCTGGAGCACAGCCAAGCGAACCGCTACAAAATGAAGTGAACACCATTGAGAATAATTGATTACAATTTCACAGGCCATGGATTCGAATTTAGCTTTTAAACGTCAACGCTCTTGCTCGTGGTTCGGCCTTGCCTTCAATGTGACCTCTCTTCAAGGTCATCCCCGACCACGCGGACCAGGAATGGAACCCGAAGCGTCCAGATTTGTACACGGGGATCTTCCATTTTCGCTTCTGGCGCTTTGGCCGCTGGATGGACGTGGTTGTGGACGACCGGCTGCCCGTGAGCAGCGGCGGCGTTCTGCTTTTCTGCCGCTCGGCCACGGCCAGAGAATTTTGGAGTGCCCTGCTGGAGAAGGCCTACGCCAAGTTGGTCACTCCCAACCTTCCACCTCCATCCGCTGACAAGGAGTGACGCGAATCTGTCCTGCTGTCTCACCGCCGGTTGTCTTCGCAGGCTAAATGGCTGTTACGAGGCCCTGGAGGGGGGCAACACCGCCGAGGCTCTGATCGACTTTACCGGGGGTGTTTCGGAGCCTCTCAGCTTGAACCGTGAGACCCTCAGCCTGCACGGCGACCAGCGGAAGGCTCTCTTCCAAACGCTGGCCAAGGCCAACGAACACAAAGCCCTCATCACATGTTCTATTCGGGTAATTGACAAACACGCGCTGCTGTTAAGTGCCGCCTGCGAAGCTCACCGCGATTATGAGACAGAAATGCATGCAGGGGGCTTCACCCCACCGTGTTCCTCAGCAGACAGACTTGAAATCTTTCTTTCTTTGTATTCAAATTAAATCAGCCATTGAGATACAAAACTTTTCCGTTCCATACCTTTGCGCCTTAGGTCTGTGTGTGCCATTGCTTGGCCGGAGTCAAAATTTGCAAAAAACGAATCTGTTGTATAATTATGAGGAAGTATACAGCAAATGTGATTTTTTTTTTCTCATTTCAAAAATTCAGGTCTCAGGTGTTGATGATGTGTGTGTGCCCAAACAGTTTTCCATAATTCCAAAGCATATTCAACTTTTCAAAAAACTGTTCTCTTCTGAATAATTTAAATGTCCAGCTCATTCAGTTCACCTTGGAGAATGACTTTCAGCGTTCCAGAAATTCCCGCATTCCAAAATATTTTCACCAATGTCATGACACATCCGTCCAGATCATTCCATGTTATTCCTTCTCATTCCATCACTTTCAATCCTATTCCTTATCATTCCACATTTTCACTGACATATTGCACATTTTTCACAAATACCAACCCATTTTATTCAGGATCATTTCATATCATATGATGTCATTCCCAAATAAAATGGTCGATTTTTTTTTGGGTGCCGTTGCCAGCCATCCGAAGGCGAGACGGCGGAGTCAGTGCTGGACTGCGGGCTGGTGCGGGGACATGCCTACGGAGTGACTGCTGTGAGGAAGGTGTGGCAGGGAAGTGGAATGTCTCGACTGTTCTTGGTGCGCATGCGGAACCCGTGGGGCACCACCGACTGGACGGGTGCTTGGAGTCAGCGGTAAGCGGATGACTAAAACCTCAGCTGACCTTAAAGGGACAATTTTACATTGACAGTATTTAATTTTTTTTTTTTTTTTTTTGCATGCCTTTAAAATAGCGTGGGTGTGATTTTTGTTTTATCCCGTGCAGATCACAGCAGTGGCAACAGATGAGCCGTGCAGAGAGGGAGAAGATGGGACTTGTAGTTCGGGACGTTGGCGAGTTCTGGTCGGTATTATTGTTGTTGGTCTTCATGTACAGACAAACCGAATTTAAGGGATGATTTAAATATGGGGCGGGCCGGTGGGCCAGGGATTAGCGCGTCGACATCACAGTGCAGAGGTCGTGGGTTCGATCCCGGCTCCGGCCTCCCTGTGTGAAGTTTGCATGTTCTCCTCGGGCCTGTGTGGGTTTTCTCCGGGTACTCCGGTTTCCTCCCACATTCCAAAAACATGCATGGCACTCCAAATTGTCCCGAGGTGTGAGTGTGAGCGCGGATGGCTGTTCGTCTCTGTGTGCCCTGCGATTGGCTGACAACCGGTTCAGGGTGTCCCCCGCCTACTGCCCGAAAACAGCTGGGATAGACTCCAGCACCCCCGCGACCCTTGTGAGGATAACGTGGATCAGAAAACGGATGGCTGGATGGATGGATTTAAATATAGTGCAGGTTTTACAGATATTTTGAAGGGGGGGTTACAGTAATGACTTTAATGCCCTCAAATGTGGGAAAGGAGAGCCAATACAATTCAATAGAATTCTGCACTACTGTACTTGTGGTCGCAATACTTAACTCACTAGAAAAAAAATCTGCAGGCATATGTTGTTTGTTTTTGTGTACGTGGACCCTGTCCTTCCTCCAGGATGGACTTTGAGGACTTTTGTGGCTACTTCACGGATGTGGTGGTGTGCCGCCTGGTGGAGAGGGCTCTCCTGTGGCCCAGCTCCCACTGGAGAGAGGTGCGTTGCTACGGGGAGTGGGCTCCGGCGCCAGCCCGCCCCAGCGCACCTCCGCCGGCCGTCTGCGTGCTGAGCCGCAGGAAGGAAGATCCGGTCGAGGGAGAAAGGTGCGGGGTAAACGGAGACCACGAGGACGACGTGAACGGAGGTTTGGAGGTCCAGATGGACAAGAGGAGCCGATGCGGAGGATGTATCAACCACAAGGAAACGTTCTTGCACAATCCACAAGTAAAGCAACACTGAATCTTTCATGCGCGAAAGAGCTGGAACCCGATATTGCTTCTTTCTGCAGTTCATGTTTGAGGTCCGAGGCCATGAGGAGGAGGTGCTCATGTGTCTGCAGCAGGAGGACCAGAGGATACGGAGGAAGGATGGCGGGGGGGACAACCTGCCCATCGGTTTCGAGGTACTTAAGGTGAGCTCGCTGTCAGCCATTTTGGGAAGCCGTTTGAGTATTTATTTCATATCGCCTCATCTCAAGGCCAAACTCCTCATTTGCGTATTTATTTATTTATTAGCAAATGTATGAAAAATAGCATGTTGACACTGTTCAACAACACAAAAAAAAAATCATCAAATAACATTGAAAAAAATAACTTGGGTTACAGTTTGAGCCACAATTTTAACATCTCAGTCATAGGTTAAAATATCAGTAGATGTACCGATTTTACTTCTGGCTTTCGCATGGCCCGCAGAGGGTTTGCATGACACAACTTGCATGTGACTTGTGGAATATTCCCAATGTTTTTTTTTCCAAGTGGGTAATTTAGGAACAAGACGAAAGTGCATTTCAACTGAAATGTTATTTGTTCAAATAAACGTAACCCTTTCATGCACTCTCTAACCTGATAACATGATAAGATATCCACCGTAGTGACCGCCGTCCCTGAAAGTTATAGTTGGCATAAGGAGGAACACAATGACTTTAATTGATTATTTCATTTCATTTCAAGTCAAATTTTAGGAAACAATGACAGCCCATATCTTACCAGTGCACCGAATTATGATACAAACCAGGACAAAGAGCGCACCATACAAATCAATAATATCGAATAAATGCTCAAATATATTTCCATAGGACTGCCTCATTTGAACTTTTGACCCCCCCCTCCCCAACCTTCCCCGCCCACCTTCAGGTGGAGGAGAATCGCTGCAGCCGGGTGCAGCGCGTGGCGGAGCAGGCGGCCAGCTCCATCTACATGGATTCTCGCAGCATCACGCTGAAGGCCACTCTGGGGCCGGGCTGCTACGTGGTGCTGCCCACCACCTACTTGCCGGGGGCCCGCGGCCGCTTCCTCGTGCGCCTCTTCTCGCATTCGCATGTCCAACTCAGGTGCAAGCATTTTACACACTTTTTGCGTTTAGCGTGCAGTAGAGGGAGGAAAGGCACATACTGTATGTTTTGTGGTGGTTTCGAGCTTTTCGTTTCTCGCAAGTCCCATGTTGCTGTGGGAAAAAAGTCACGTTGACTCAACTTGACTCAAGTCAAGTGATTTGACTCCTTCACCTCTGCCATTTCTACGAATGACTTTTTGTCCTCTAGGGAACTGAAGGACGACTTGCCATCTCCCTCCTTGTTCCAGTGCTTTTTACCTCAGCCCACCGTGGTGACCACAGTCCATCTACGGAATGCGACAGGACTCTGCCGCCCTGAACAGACGGGTGGCTCCTCTCTCTTTTCTAATTCGACCGATACAGTGGTGCCTTGAGATACGAGTGACTCGAAACGGCACAGACACACGTAAGTGATTCGAACAGTGGAGCAACATGTAGATGGATAATACTCACAGTCATGGATTCTTTATCCTCTGTGAAGAACGACTTATGTTACTGCTTAAGAGTTGGAACGTCTCCTTTCTTCAGGTATTGCCTTGCATATGACACATTACATTTTTTTTTCGGAAAGCTAGATCAATAATTAATAAAATTTCCGTTCATGTCAATGGTGGAAAGACGATGTTAGTGTTTTGGTCTTTGAACAAATTAAACTTGTATCCAAAGGTACCACTGGACATGTTTGTGATGTTTAGCTCCTAACGTGCACGATAACCTTGACGTCAAGTTCACTTGTAAAGCTTACAGCGCATTTTAGGTTTAGGTTTCCGAGTGATCTGCCTTTGTTGTCAATGTGGTGTTATGACGGACAGCTCCAGATGTTTACGCCATCATCCGTTGTGAGGGCACCACCGTTCGGTCTCAGCTGTTTAAAGCTGAAGGAAATCCACAATTCCAACTGAGAGCCATCTTTTACAGGAGATATCCGGATGCACACATCTCAGTCGAGGTTTGCCATCTTCCAGTGAGGTCACACATTTGACACGCGGGCGTTTGTTTGATTCCCGTGTGTTGTGTGCAGCTATGGAGCAGCGGCCTGCTGTGGGACGCCATTTTGGGCCACGCCCGACTCCACACAACGCCCACCGACCAGAGTCGAGACCATTCGATGGAGCTACGGGGCGGCCCTCCGGGTTCGGGAGGCCGCGTCTGTGTGGAGACGTCGTCGAGTGCCCACCTGACAGACCTGTAGTGGCCACGCAGTGTTGTCCGGTTGCCATGGTAACAAAAACCGCACCCGTCCCCTGGAGCATTATTCCAAAATGGGAACCGTCAAATGCCAAATGCATGATATTGCTGTACTTTGTTTGCAATGCAAAGAAGTTTTGTTTTCTTTCCATGTGTCATTTCTCAAGATAAAAAGATCTCCAAATCAATAAATAAAAACCAAATGACCTCATCAAGGACGTTTCTATGTTCTTGTCCATCATTTTGACAGAATAGGTGGATTGTTGCAGTGCTTTAGTGTCTTTTTGTGTTCATTCCCCCAATTAGTGACTCCATCTAAGAATTTTTGCCATTGGAAATGTAACACTAGCAAGAGAGTGACAATGCACATTTAACACTGCAGGTCCACATTTAGACCTGGGACAACAGAGAGGTAAAATAACTAATAGGTCCCATTTTGGATATTTTCATTTAGGGGTGCACTCATTTTTGTTGCCAGCAGTGTCATTTTTTTCAGCGTTGTCCCATGAAAAGGTACAGACTCATTTGTTCTCCTCTATTGACATTTACATACCGTCCTTTGCTTTACTTCAGGGGTAGGGAACTCCGGTTCCTCGCGAGCCATATACTGCCAGTTTTCGATCCCTCCCTACTCCAGCACACCTGATTCAATTGTTCATGATCGTTTCAGGCCTCTACAGGGCTTGCTGATGAGCTGATGATTTGAATCAGGTGTGTTGGAGTAGGGTGGGATTTAAAATAGGCAGGATATTGCTCTCAAGGAACTGGAGTTCCCTACCCCTGCTTTACTTTTAGCAAAATTTTAGGCAAGAGGTGCTGTTCTAATGCACCACCACACTTAGGCAGCAACTCACCGCGTAACACACAACATGCAGTACATTACAGTATTTGAATTCCGAGCGGATTTTTTGATCAAACCTATTTCCCAAATATGCTTTGTTCGTGATCAATACTCATAATAATATTTCATTACCATAAACTAGGTGACAATTTATTTGAAAATGTCGTGTCGAATATAATGGCAGCGTGTGCGTTGCAATTATATTTAGACGACCAAAGAAAGATTTAAAGGTTTTGTTTTTTTTTTTTGCTATTTTACTTTTTAATTTTTAGTTTTGCATTTTGTTGGTTGGGGGAAAGTATAAAACTTAAACCATAATAATAATAAAAACAATTCTATCGAGAGCAATTAATTCTTCGAACACCTGACAGCGAGCGAACCGCCTTCGCTGACGTCATCAGTTGACATTCAGCCACAATATGCGGTGGAGATTGGAGAAGGCGGACAAGTCCGGAGTTGCACGCCAACCCTGTAGGAGGTCGAAAGTGCCGGCTCGGGTAGGAAAAACCTTGGGCGTACGCGCTGGACGTAAAAACGGCGATTCTTGTATGTTTGGGGGACAAACTGAAACACTGTTGGTGCTTAAGTGGGGTGTGGTATGCTGAAACTTTCTATTGTCGGGCGAGGCTATGTTGTTTTAACCGTGCTCAGGGAGAGTAAAGAGAGTAAAACCTGTTTTTTATTGCTCGTTTGACTCCAATGCAGATTTCCTTGACGTGTTGTTGAAAACAAACAATTCGCTTATTTTAATGGCTTTCTTAAATATAGCTCAAAAAAAGATATTGGCGTTGCCGCAGCTACTTGTTCGGGTGTTAATGTAGTGTGTGTGGGAATAACGCGCCCTCAATCTACAAGTGGGCTACGGTTACCCGGGTGAACGCTCCAGTACCCAAACAGGATGGGACCTTACCTGAGCTGGGAATGTGGTCCGACCGCTTCCACGGTTCATAATCTGGAACCGCGTCTGTCTCTGACTTGTATTAAAGTTACAACAGGCGGCTGTGATAATGTCTTAAACGTGTCAAAACAGCAGCAACAACTGACTAAATAGTGCGCATGTTTCAGGAAGAAGTAAACAAAACACAAAGATGGGATGGTTGCTGGAGCTGCGGTTTGTGTTGAGTCACCCAGCCCACATCAACTGTTGCATCATCCTATAAACGTAGTGGTGAACCGCGTATTTAGTCCTTCGGCCTTCAGTGAGGACCTATTAAATGTCGGTTGGCCACAACAACTTTTACTCCCGCCAACTAGTCAGAGGATGGAAGAAGGTTGACATCGTGTGCTCGCTTAGCTGGGCCTCTGAGGTTTGAAATCTGATTGGTCACAAATCACATTGACTCAACGTGCCAATTCAGCGCCTCTTCTGGCTCACATAAAGGCTGAAATGTGATTGGATTTAAAAAAAAAAAAAATCCAACATCCATGTACTGAAAGTGGTGCAGCCAAGAGAAATGCGGTGAAATCAAGAGAATAGACTGGTGAGGCTCAGTTGCAGTATTTAAATGTACAATCCTTCATCCTCATCTGTAGCTTCGATCGCCATCATGGCCGACAGTGTCCCCATGCGGATCATCCGCAATGCTCCCCGACCGTCAACACCCGTGCTCGGTAAGACCACTTAAGTGCTGCCCGCTCGAGTGAACTCACAACGCTGAAGTTCTCCTTTATGACCCCCGCAGTGGCCATCAAGGTGCTCGTGTGCATCATCCCACTCGCTCAGATCATAATGGGTGAGTGACACTGCAACCCCCCCTCGAGTAGCCTTCAAGGCTTTAGTTCTTCTCCCGAGTTGTTCAAGTCAACAAGTATAACCCTGGTGACATCAGGCGCGGTGCATCTGGACGACTGCCCCCGCCAGCACTACATTCCCATTTACCTGATCGTGGTGGGCGTCTTCGCCATCATGCTGGTGGCGTGTGTTTGCCTGCCCTGCGCCCGGGAGGCCAAAGACGGCCCCCCGAACCCGCTCTGCCGAATCAGCCTTGGCTGGAACGCTCTGTTGGCGGTGTTCCTCGTCGCCTGGTTTATTGCCGGTGAGTGGCACAATTTTTTTCGCACTTTTAAGGCAAAAGCGCACACGAGTTGACAACTGCTTGCTTTTACTAGTGATACTTTGCAATTAGGGACCTAAGCTCATGTATAAGACCAAAACATTTACTCGACTCAACTCAACGGTATTTCTAGAGCACTTTCAAACAGCTACTGCTGTATACGAGAGCTGAGGCAGGTGCGTAAGGGCGGAGGAGATGTAAAGTGGGGCGAGGCCAATTAAACAAATAATAGAATTTCTAAAATGTATAGGGAGCCAGTGAAGGGGTGCCAGAAAAAGAGTTATGTGCTTCCTCTTACGAGTATCTTTAGAGAGGTGAGCAGCAGCATTTTGGACCAACTGGAGAGGCTTCATGGAGGATTGGTTGACTCCAAAATCAAGTGCATTTCAGTAATCCAGTCGAGATGTGACAAATTTCTGTTTAAATGTGCTCTTGAGAAAGGAGAGATTTTACTTGAGCCCAAGATGAAAGAAGCTGCATTTAACAATGGCACCAATTTGCCGGTCCAATTTAAAATCATTGTCCAATTCAAGACCCAAGTTCGAGACTGTTGACTTCAGATAAGGAGCCAGCGGGCCCCAAGTCCGCAGGATGAGATTTACAAAGGCCACTGAGACCAAAAACAGTCACCTCTGTTTTCTTTTCATTGAAATTCAAGAAATTCAGTGCCATCCAGGTCTTGATTTCCTCGAGCAATGCAGATTAATTTATTGCTTGTGTTTGTAAAAAAAAAAAAAAAAAGTCGGAAGAGGACCTTGAAAAATAATCGCATATTAAATCGCATCATAATATGGAGTTGTTTTTTTAAAAATATATTTTTCAAAATCGTCAGCTTTCCATATTCTTTCCTGTAGGTAACGTGTGGATCTACTCCATATACAAGCCCAACTACTACAAGAACGTCACCAGCGCTGAGCCCTACTGCGACAAAACACTCTACTTGTTTGCCTTCTGGACTACGACGCTGATCTACATCCTGGTGGGTCTGTTCGTGGTCGTCGGCTTCCTAGTCTTGGTGGGCCTTTACATGTGCGGCTGGGCGGACCCCGACGACTACATCTAGAACTCTCAAATGACCCGGCCGTGGAGGGGGAGCCTGCCGCCGAGGCTGCAGGGTAATTGGCTGAGCCTTGACGACATCACGACATTGCTTGTTGTAAGAACCGATGATAGTTCTGATTATACCGATCACCGTTTTCAATGTTTATGATATAATTTCTAAAGACGCGACACTTTTGTGGCAGTGTAAAATAGTCAGAATCGAACCCGGTACCTCTGCACTGTGAGGTCGACCTGCTAACCACTGGACCAACGTGCCGCCTTAATTATGATATACTGTATTACTCAAATTCTGCAGGCTTGTTTAACTCTTCTTTGTGGGTGTGTCAAATTTCGCTAGTGCATTCATTTGCGACAAAAGTGAGTACACCCCCAAAGGAAAAATGTCCAAATTGGGCCAATTTAGCTGTTTTGTCATGTGAATACTAAAATGTGAAATTAGCAAAGTGTAATTTATTCTTGTGTTGTCCAATGAAAAGATATTGTGGAATATTCACCTCCCACCAAAAAAAAAAAATGTCTGTCCAAATTGAACAAGCCTGTTACGTTGTTGATTGTCCACATGTTAAATCAGGAAGTCTTGTACAGCTTTGAATAACAACAACTATGCTGATCTTCAAGTATGATGTCAGAGCTCATGTCAACATTCTTTGTTAAATAAAAGTACCGTATCGAAACTCACCGTGCAAAGAAAATCTGGAATCTGGTCTGGAATTTAAGACGCCTCCGGCGTGCGTTTCGGCACCGAGGAAGTTGTTCAAATCAAAACTCAGAACAGTCACTTGCCACTTGGACCAGAACAACAGCAACACATACTTTATTTTGTTTTTTTAAAACATAATTTACATTCAAATTAAACAATATACTCATGATGTATGCTTGAGTCAAATATAAAGCAATGAGAATCTTTGTGGGGTACTACATTATATTCATGTTTGCGGTGTGTTTCCACTCCCCCATTGTTTGGTTGATGACGCTGTGCCGTCAGCATCCCTTGGCCGACAGGTTGGCGAGGGCCTTGTCGTGCACCGGCCTGTACAGGAGGGCGAAACTGGACGGGGTCAGGAGGCCTTTGCCCTGGGCGTCCACTTTCCCCATGAGCACGTAGTTTTGGCCTGGAGAGAAACGGAAGACGGCAATGATTGCTTCAACCAAAAGTTGTGCGGACCTTGGCAACGAACGAGTTAAAACTGCTGGAAGTGAGGTTGTGGCTTGAGCAAGGAGCGAAGATCGAATACTGGACATGGCTAGCAGATAATAAAGTCCTGCTTATCCGGGTAGCCTCTGTCAACAGCGGGAAGAAGAGCGAACGAGATCAAATTCACGACACGGATTATCGTCATACCTTTGGTCAGTCCCGGGGATCTCTTGCACGTGGTGTTCAGTTTGATGGTTGCGGCCTGTCCCACTTTGCTGATCTTCAGTTTTCCTGGTTTATAGGCTTTAATGAGAGCCACTTCCAGTGTGGCAGAACCTCTCGGACCAGGGATCACATCTGTCACCTTTCCCGCAACCACTACAAGGAAGCAAACGGCATGTTAGATTTTAGAAGAGAGTTGACCAAGCCTGGAAGGGCTGGTCGTGGCTTACCGAAGTCACTGGGGCAGAATCTGGACTGCAGAGTTCCTGTCCTCTTGTAGGTTTGCTTGCACAAAGGGTTGAGCGGCAAAGCTGTGGCAGAAACACATCGCGTTGAAGCGAGTTTGTCAACAATCGCGACGAGGCGTCAACTCACGTTTCTTGTTCGCCGTCGGCTTCTTTGGGACCACCTTAGGTTTCTGTGTCACTTTAGGTTTGGGCGAAGATTTGACGGCCGGTTTGGTTTTAGGGGTGGGTTTCACTGGTTTGACGGCCGGTTTGGTTTTCGGGGTGGGTTTCACTGGTTTGACGGCCACTTTGGGAGTCGGTTTGGTCTTTGGTGCAGGCTTGCTTGTCGGTTTGTCGTCTTTGGTGACTTTGGGTTTGGGCGAAGGTTTTGTTCCGGGTTTGGGTGTTGGCTTTTTCACAGGCATCTTGGGGGTGGGTTTAGCCTTATTGGGCTTGGCGGTCGGTTTACGCGGTGGAGGCTTTATTGGGATCTTAACGGTTGGTTTTTTAGCTGGTTTTGGGGTGGCTTTGGGCCGGATGCTCGGCTTGGGCTTGGGTGTGGTTTTGGTGGTTTTGGGTATGGTTTTGACCGGTTTGGCCGTCGTTTTGATGGGCCTCTTTGGCTTCGCGGACGGTGTCTGCGTCGTAGAGGGGGTTTCGGACCTATGGATGAAGTCTCCCCCGGCGGTGGGAGTCCGAGAGCCACGCGGCACGCTGTTATAGTGGGCCATGAAGCCATCTGAGGTCACGCTAAGGTCAGAGACAAACTGGACGAGGAGCTGATTGCCATTGGTCACGACAGCCCTGCGGCAGACGTGGAAAGGAGTGGAATCAAATATACATCGGAATACTCGGAATACTGTTTTGTTTTGTTTTTTTCTTTTCGGTGTCATGTCATACTGACAGCTTTAACACTAGATCAGCGGTCCCCAACCTTTTTTGCCCCACAGACCAGTTTGATGTCAGACAATGTGATCAGGGACCGGCCTTTAAGGTGTGGCGGACAAATACAACAAAATAATATGATATGACCTGCATGAAAAGTGTGGTATTTGAGAAACAGAATAATAAACACGAATCATGACACGAGGAATGTCCTATCTGGCCACAACACTCTCTGGTTGCTGTTGTTGCACGTTTAAACGTGCCTTCAAAATAAAATAAAAAGTGCATGAAAAATACGACTCACCATTCGCCGCATATTATGTAGAGTGGGCTCGGTGCGTGGGAATCTCCCGTTGAGATAAATCTGTATTTTAAGGAGGACTCCTGATAGTGTCGATTAAATGTAGCCTTCTTTTTCTTGAAAGTCTCCTGGCTGAGCCTTTTCCCCTTCCCAAAGAAACTTTCCAAAGACGTTTGTTTTATTTACTCATTTTGCTAGCTCCTGGGTTTCATTTTAGCGGTAACACATCACGTGACCGAGAAGCGCGCCTTTACCTGCGTCAAGAGTGACACACTGTAGACGGATGTAACAGAGAATCCGGTAATTTCCCAAAATAAAACATCTTTTTTGATTCCGAAATGAATAAAACGGAAGTAATGTAATTTATTTATTATTTCAGTGCGGCCCGGTACCAAATGATCCACGGACCGGTACCGGTCCGCGACCTGTGGTTTGGGGACCACTGCACTAGATCTCCTGCATATGAAGTCATTTTAACGGTAACTGACCCCGGCACCCTGTCGCCACAGAACTTCCCAATTCTCCTGGAGTCGTCCCTCTCCCCTCCGTTGAACAGAGCCACGTAGTCGTAGCGACAGTATGTGTCCGGTTCCAGGTCCAGCTTCTCAAACTTCAACTCGATCACCTGGCGAAGAAGCGGTGACACGCCAACACAAACCGTGACGTGAAATAAATAATAATCCGGCTGTCGCGCCGCGTTTCTTTCCTGGATCCCACCGCTTGCGATACAAAGGACGGCATTTAGCCCCGCTCTCAGCCCGGCTTCCTAATTCTTCAATCTATTGGCAGGCACAAGCGGGCACGCATAAGGAACTCTTTCATTGGTGCGAGAAGCGCCCCTGGAGACAAGCCCCCTTTTGCAGGTGTGGGCCCGCCTCTTCCTGCAGCCGCTCCAAAGCACCGCTTTTATCGCAGAAACTTGTATACGGAGACACCTCAACCTAACTTAGATCTCTGCTTTGAGTAGAGTGTGCGTACTTTTGCCACCTCTGTTAACATCTCATTGTTCTTGTTTGGTTTGGAATAGCCCTGAGGCTACTTCCTTAGCCGTCTGAAAGGGGAACCGAGGCTCCATACCTGAAACAAATGAATCTAAACGCATTGAAATCTTGAGGTGAGTCTGCTCACGTTGCTCGGCTCGACCGAGATGTACCAGGAGCAGCTGATGCCTGCCGGGTAGTTGGAGTTGGGCCAGTTGGGCGTCTGGATGGACCCCTGGGATTTGGTCAACCGCCCGCCGCAGAATTGATTCTCTGTGGAAAGGGCGGGGAGAAACCACACCAAAATGTGCCCATGCAGTCGTCTGAATATATTTAGAGCCGCCACAAAAATGCCACCACACCTTCCACATGCGGCTTCCCCGCCCGGAAGTAGGCCAGGAAGCCTCTCCCCCCCGTGGCCTCGTCCGACACCATATCCAGCATCATGGTGTTGGACGTGGAGATGACCGCTCCAGGCCGGAAGGTCCCACAGAAGCGGCCCAGCTTCTGGACCAAGCGCGTGTGGCCGTTGTAGACGTCCAAGTAGTCGTAGCGGCAGGTGGGCTCTGCCTCCATGTCGAATAGGCGGAAGGACAGCATGACCACGTGACCTTCGGGGACCTTGAAAGACCAACAATGCTTTCATCATGAGACTCATACATTGCGCCTCGGCCCTCCCGCCCTACTTCACGGCCACGTCCTTTTTTTGTTTTTTTTGTTTGTTGTTGCTATTTAGGTGTTGATGACAAGAGTGATTCTGTACCACCGGTCTGAAAATTATAATTTGCACCGGTGCCTTGACATACAAGTGACTCGACTGAGTTTTTCGAGAGAGAGATGATTAAAAAAAAAAAATAGTAATAATCAAAAGCTTGAGAGCAGTTTGTCAGATAATGAACAATGTCAAACAAAACCAAAAGAATTGCACATTGGATTTTTTTCAGCAACAACAAAACTTTTGAAATCTTTGCGCACTAAATGTTGACATGCGAATGGGCAAATGAATGGCATCGATAGTTGCGGTGTTGGGACACTTTACGCAACAGATATTTGAAAGTGGACAGACAATGTAATGATTCTCACAAGCGTATATTCTTTATCCTCGGTGAAAACGAATAGAAATTACGATTATCGCAACTTCCTGATGTACAAGTGTGTCCGCTGAAGGAATTAAACTTGTAAGTCGAGGCACTACTGTCCTCCAAATATAATGACAGACATATCGTGAAGAAGGACGATGACCGTGCATGCTCTTTCACGAAAAAATTCGATCTACAGTTGATCATTTTTTTGACTATCTCGTTTGACGGTGCGACACAACGGTGTGATTGTACGCTAAAGAAGGAAACCGATTTATGACTCACAGTGATGTACCAGGTGCATTTGCTGTTGGCTTTGTAAGGACTCGGGAAGCCCTCGCTGGCCACGATGCCCGAATCGACGACCAGATGCCCCCCGCACTTGAAAACGGGCCTAGTGGAATGTAGAGGAAGCATATGTGAGGCCACAATCAAACGCAAGCACGACTTCAAACGGCGAGTTTAATGCGGCACGGTGCCTGCAAACGTTTACGTGCGCGCCGAGCCACAGCGGCACAGTGTGCCTCTGTTTCAAAGCCGCTCACCGCTGTCGCTTTTCCGACTCGGGAAGACTGTCAGTTCAAGGCTGAGAGAGATGAATCCAGCCAAAAAAATAAATAAAAAATGCAGGCTCTGAAATATACTTTGATATTAAAATAAAAATGGATTCTCACTTGACTATTATATTCAAAAGCCATTTGGATAACAACAAATAGAAAAAGGCCTTGAATGATGTTTTAGTCCAAATGAACCTTCCTTTATTCTGCTGTTTTGATTTTGTTCTGTTGCAGTCCCGTTGTTTTTGCCGCAGGGGAGTAAAGTCACATTTAGCCAGTGGCGTCCCTCCCTTACAACCCACAGGCAGCTGTAACTGTGTCGCCCAGCGTCAGGAGCCGTATCCTGTCGCTTCCAGGTGCTTTATAGATAAAGTCCAGCAGGGGAAAGCCCGACTTCTTGCCTGACCTTTCGGTGACACTAGACTTTTCCAAATGGGATCTTTTTTTCTTTTTTTTTTTTTAAACAACTTTTGAACATTTCTAAATGTTCTGTCCAGTTACTTCAACATCGTGGTTCAATCGGGACTAAAAATAACACTGGTGAACACATTCTAATCAGAGATGGCTTTAATGTGGCCCTAAAGGTATTTTGGACGCTGATGTCAAAAATGTGTCTACTTTTTGCCGAGGACATCGGGTTGTTGAGATATGTTTTGTTTGACCTATAAAAGCTTTCACAGTACGGATATTACCAGATGTACTTCATAGCTATGACGTTTCAGAAAAAAAAAAAATTCCATGTGTTGCTGAATTCAAACCTCAATTCAAAACAATAATAATAATTTTTATTATTATGAAAACCTGATGTGCTTGAGAAAAAAAAAACAAGGCTAATTCAAAAGCAGCGGCCCTGGAAATCTTGAAAAGTTGATTTGCATCTGTGATTAAAAAAAAAAAAGTTGCACAGTGGAATGGGAAAGTTCATTTTCAAGCTTAGTTTGACTATACGTAGCCAAAGTGTGATGTGGAAAAGCATCACGGGGACGTTGCCTCTCTGACAAGTCAACCGCATCATTGAAAAGCTGCAGCCTGCAATTTTCTGACGCACACACACACAGCCGCTGACCTCCACATCAGTGGGTTTGAAAGCCAGGCTGCCACATGTACACCATGTGACAAAGACAACACTCTCGGTCCCTGCAGTTGATAGACCAAGACAAGAACTCACCTGGTGTAGTTGGTGTGACTCTGCGCGGCCGTCCATCCGAGCTCCAACGCGAAAAGCACACACACGGTCCACACCCTGACCTCCATCCCGCTGCACCTCTTTTGAGATTTGGAAAGACGGCGACAGCGGCGGTGGTGGAGGTGGCGGTTGGGAGCAGGAAGGAGGGACAAGCAGGGCAGAGGGTGGAGAGGAAAGGAGGAAGTGAAGGCTGAGGGGTTTGGAGAGGTCCACTCATGTACAGTGATGCTGCATGGTTTTTTTTTTCTTCAGATGTGTGTGTGTGTGTGTGTGTGTGTGTGTGTGTGTGTGTGTGTGTGTGTGTGTGTGTGTGTGTGAGAGAGAGTGTGAGAGAGAGAAAGATGAGCAAGACGTTCAAATAATGTTTGCATGTTTTTTAGATTTATTTGTTTTTGTTTTCT
>CAAKHF010009204.1:0-13143 GCA_901007745.1 Hippocampus kuda
GTGGTGCTGTTGGCTACTTCAAACAGGGCTCTCCAACACTCACTGGAGCGTTTCGCAGCCGAGTGTGAAGCGGTTGGGATGAGGATCAGCACCTCCAAATCTGAAACCATGGTCCTCAGTCGGAAAAGGGTGGAGTGCCCTCTCCGGGTCGGGGAGGAGATCTTGCCCCAAGTGGAGGAGTTTAAGTATCTTGGGGTCTTGTTCACGAGTGAGGGCAGGAGGGAGCGAGAGATCGACAGACGGATCGGTGCAGCGTCTGCTGTGATGCGGACGTTGTATCGGTCTGTCGTGGTAAAGAAGGAGCTGAGCGAAAGGGCGAAGCTCTCAATTTACCGGTCGATCTACGTCCCAACCCTCATCTATGGCCACGAGCTATGGGTCGTGACAGAAAGAATGAGATCCCGGATACAAGCGGCCGAAATGAGTTTTCTCCGCAGGGTGTCCGGGCTCTCCCTTAGAGATAAGGTGAGAAGCTCGGTCATCCATTAGGGGCTCAGAGTAGAGCCGCTTCTCCTCCACATCGAGAGGAGCCAGATGAGGTGGCTCGGGCATCTAATTAGGATGCCTCCTGGACGCCTCCCTGGTGAGGTGTTTCGGGCATGTCCCACTGGCAGGAGACCCCGAGGACGACCCAGGACACGCTGGAGAGACTATGTCACCCAGCTGGCATGGGAACGCCTCGGGATCCGCCAGGAAGAGCTTGAAGAAATGGCTGGGGAGAGGGAAGTCTGGGCTTCCCTCCTGAAGCTGCTGCCCCCGCGACCCGACCCCGGATAAGCGGTGGAAAATGGATGGATGGAGATGGACATATACTCCATAGAGATGCTGTCGAAAAGACCAAAAACGGGCACCCATTTATTCCACCAACGTCATCCCAATAGCGAACAGTGATCTTGGACTAGAGTGCCCTGCACCATGCGGCCCTTCGCTACTGGAGGAAAACATCACTCAGCATTTCTTAATTATTTACAACTTCAACCCCCAGTGCTGTTCACTTTGTGTACGTCCCCTCTCTCAAGGCATTTCTGAAAGCTTTCTGATTCTCAGATCTTAATCAAACATCTACAGCGGGTATTAAATTAGATCAACTCTGCATGGAAAACAGTTACGATGTCTGTTTTTTAGGGGTGCTGCATCAGCAAAATAAAGTATGTTTAGCTCAGACAGGAGTGCTGGTGGACACCATCTGTTAAAAACCATCTGTGCGGGCACCTCCCCTGTCAAATGGACAAGTGTTGCACGGTTGCAGCCCAATAGTCTGTGCAGGCAAGGCCCCAAGTCCCGCATTGTTGGAGCAGAAACAAGAAAGACCATCCAGTTTCCACCAAGCTAAGCTGCTGCTAGTTCTGCTGTGCCCTTAGCACTATTCAAGAGACATGCAGAGTCATTCGCGCTAGCTTATTTTCATTCTTAAATAAGCACAACATAAACTAAATTACAATGGCACTAGAGCAAAGACCTGTGCCAAGCAACACTAAATCTGCATCAACACTATATTGTCGACTCATCAAAAGCCATCCCTGCAATCAATACTACTCAAGAATTTCTCCATTTCTTTCAAAATTAAGGAAAACACTGCTTACTTCAAACAAATACTTGTAATTAAGTATCTTTTATGATAATCCACTCCAGAATAGTTCCAGAGCAAATACACATGTTTTAAGATATGTTCGACAGTGTCAAGTCCTTAATTTACAACTGTGGCAGAAAATAGGGACCCTGTAAATAAGGACCCAGAGGATTTGTTACAGATTTGGTGACAAAGAAAATCTTGTTCAAGACTGGAAACAGTGTTACGTCACAGAGACTATATAGCAGGAATCACCAGCCTTTTTGAAACGGAGACCTCTTTCTTGGGTAACGGTTCATGCCGAGGGCTGCGAGTTTGAAACACAGTTCTGAAATCACATATTTGCTCAAATTATTTGGGAGTACATCACCTCATTGTCACTGCGCCCGCCAGTTTGAGTCCACAAATACTATGGTTTGCTCATGCACTGCAATACTGACCTTTCAACTCATATGTGTTTTTTAAAAATATTGACATTTCCAAATTTGAACAATTGCAAGTGTTATATAAAGAAAATATAGCTACGAAATAAGTTTGATGCGGATGATTGGTAAGTCGTGCAAGTTTTTGTGAGAATAACAACCAAAAAATTGTGATATACAATATCTCACTGGTGAGCTATTTCCAGAACAGGCCCTTGAGCTATTCATGCGTTCCTTGTGGACAGCACGGTGACCCTTGGTCTGTAGGGTACCTATATGGGCTTAAGAAAGTCATATGTATACAGTATATATTTCTTATTTTAACTAACCATTTCAATTGAATTCATTTTTGAATTGATTAGAGGTATTTTAACTCATTTGCTTTAAATCAAATACTTTACACCAGCTCTGTCTATATTCAAATATATTTTGGTCGAAGAATTCAGATACAGTGGTGCCTCGAGATATGAATTTAAATCATTCCTTGACCACGCTCCTAATGCAAAACACTCATATCTAATGACCACTGCCTATTGCAATGAAGGAAAATTCCATTAACGACTGCTAGTGTTCACTGAAAGCACTATAGCTGCAGACTGGCTAGCTCCTATGTGTACGGGTTGTCATTTATGTTTATTTACGTTGTCAAGTTATGTGCTTTATTGTTCTAAGAAGGTTAATTGTCACGATGATTTAAATAACTATACCATACAGTTATTTAAATTATTTCCTGTCGGGTGAGTTATGGTGGTTATGATGGCAACAGAACAGATTATCTCTCTTTCCAAAACCCAAACAAATATGAGGTCAGTTGAAATGGTCTCTGTTGCACCTTGAACGCTCGAAACGTCCAGGGATGATAAAAGTGAGTTTTGGCCTATTTTATACTCAAGACTCTCATGAGTTAACTTGATCAATAGGCCTCATTAATGACTTCAGATTCTTCGAGCGTTCCAGGAGATCTAATCGCCATTTTCAGAAAGGCATTGATCCTCACCCACTGCACTGATGAGAGTTTCAAGATGAAGCCACTCCCCTTTGCAGACTGACTGCAAATGGCAAAATAAGATTGCTTGGGAAACTAAAAGGAAACCTTAGTACAAAACTGACAGCTCCCATATTGTGTTCTAAAGTGTATAAATACAAGAGATTTTGAGGAGCACACATGCACCTTTCACCAACCGTGACCATGGTAACAGCAGGGTGGGATGGAAGCAAAATGATTTAACACAGTTTGAGTGCATGTGCATCAGTATGTATGATCATGGCAGTACCTGTGCAATGCTAAATTAAGAAACTGTGTCAGTGGATCAGATAGGATGCATCAACCTCAGATATGTCATAGTCATCATCAGGGTGGAAGATAAGCCAATGAATGACATTAGAATCTGATAACGGCCGCCTTGATTCTCATCATTCTAAATAATGCAGTTAGCACGCAGAGCACTTACTACACTCCTCCATCTTTTCCATTTTTCCCTCAACACTGCTCTATACGTTAACATGATATTCTTCCTTGCATTTGACTTGACTTGCACCATTTCGTCCGTGCTGACAAGCCTGTAAAAATAAAAGAGGTATAAGCATACACATCATTGTCCAATCGTATACTGTACGAGGTTAAATGTGAGAGGAGGCAGCTGCAGATATTTCTCACACAGAATATTGAGGGTTTTTTTTTGTCCCCTCCCCCATTTAATCCCTGGGTTTCAGGTCTGTAGAAAGAAATGGAGATGGTAGAGCCAGCTCCTTCTGCCACCCTCCAGCATCAGTTGACAAAGGTAGTAACTTGTGGGTGCAAAGTGAGACAACAACACAACAACAAGGTGACAGAAGCAAGCACCTGTTCATGGCCCCACTGGAGTCCACATGTGCCCTGTTCACATCATAATTGGAAGGGATTCATTGAGGTCTTCCATCCAGCTACAAAAAAAAATCCCGCAGCAACGCCCAAGGAGCGCAACCACTCAATGTCCTACATGGTTTACCAGGTCTGTGGTTTTATTCCAGATCTGACTGCAACCGGGAAGCACGGACTGCATGAGGGCGGCCAGCTCGTCATATTCACAATGCATTTTAGAAGGTGTAAAAATAGAACACAGCACATAGTCTAATGTATCTTCAAGACGAATTGACACTCAGCACCGATCAATGCTGCCACGAATGGTAATTTGCTCTTTTAAAAACCTTATGGTTTCCAGAATAATGCAAGACAGTTATTTCCCCAAACCAAAGAAATAAATCAAAGGATGCACATAATTGCTCCTTCTGTCGGGTTAATTAACAGGAGCGTCATGCATGAACAATGATCTGCACAAATTGCCATTTTTCATGCAGGTGACTCAGTGAGTAAGTGGAGATGGGGCACATCGAATTAATAAGGGGACAATGAAAAACGCTCCAGGTAAAAGATCATTATCGGTCCTCCTCTCTTGTGAATGAAAGGTTGCATCCATTCAAGTCAGTGGCCGGACGCGCGACCCTCACGGATGCTTCAGTTTGAGAATGCGTAATTTCAATATTTTGTCATGCTTCCGGCGATGCAAAGACATACCTGAGAATCCAGAGCATCCTCTCCTTCTCAGTCAGTTGTCGGAGAATTGATATAAGGATGACTATTATGGCAAAGGAGTCAGTCAATACGCATGCTTATTGTCACACCGGAGCCTGGATTTTAATATTCAGCCCGGAGGTGTAGCCCGTGGCTCGAGGCACAGAGCTCTACGGTGTGCGTGGGAACTCGCCTTCTATTCTGCGTGGGGAATGAAAGCCCTTGATTCACGGGGAAGGAAACCCCTGGACGTGAAGTGATAACACGAATGCATAAGTGAACAGTCACCACCTGATCAAAATTTGTCTGGCAAGTCGCACTGAGGCACAATTCTGAGATTTCTTATTTTTCATGGAATATACGCACCGAGAAAGTATTTGTCTTAACTCTACGCTTCATTGTATTTGAATATTGTGACATATACAATAAAATTGTTTTTGACGCATAATTGATTAACAAATTATTTATTTAAAAATAATTGTGTTAAATCTGTTCGACAATATTCTGTTACGAGTTATATGCAACACACATTTCTAGACAGCGATTCGAAAATTCCTCGCTTTTCCTTCAAGACTGAATCGAGGGACTCTACAATGGGGAAATTGCGCCATCTAAAAGACAACTTATTTATTGCGCTAAAGTGTCAAATACGGCCGTTTTGTTTCTTTACGTGATGTTTCTTTACGTGATGAACTGTCGCTAAAAGATGAGTAGAGCAGGCACGTAAAACTTCAACATACTCACTTTGTGACAAATAAACACTACAACCGTGAGGTGTGTTTTTAGAGGTATTGTTTTTGTTGCTCATTCTGGATGTACAATGAATGCCACGCCTTCAATTAAGAAAAAAAATTACACCTCCGAGTGTCACTGCGGAAGACTCGCATATAGGCAGTGTTCGATGTACTGTATATGTTTATAAACATCCCAAAGGTGCTACACAAACAATATTTTCCCGACATTTGGTATAACAAATAGACACAGCGATGCGCTCTCTCGTGACCATAGTTCACCCAGTGCGCATGCGCAGAGTTGAGTTACTTTGCCCCACAAATCAATTGTTTTCCCCGAGATGTCATGTAAGTTAGACTGACTGAATTAGTGATATTTACTTAGAGGAATTTGACAGGCTGTTATTTCACAAAAAAATGTCGTTCGTGTCTTCAGAGAGTTGTTTTTATGTCGGATTGTGTGTCGATGGTCACGTGAGGTCCCGCGAGTCACGTGATTTGCGAAAAAGAAAAATGGCTGCCCACTTATCATACGGGAGAGTTAATTTAAACATTTTGAGAGAAGCAGCACGAAAGGAGCTCAGGGAGTTCTTGGACAAGTGTGCTGGAAGCAAGGTAATATTTAACATGTAGGCAAGAACAACAGGAGACTCACCTCTGTCGTAGACAGAGGAACGGAGTCAGGCTCTGACATCGCTGTGTAGCCATCAACAGAGCCTGCTATACAGTGTTTGGAGCTTTGACTGACATATGAGTTGACGTGACATATATCGAAAATATTTAAAATTGGCAAACTTTGAAATACAGATGGTGTTTTTTACACATTGCAGATCTTGGTACTAATGTGCTTTGTATTTGCTTTTGTTCTGTAGGCCATAGTTTGGGATGAATATCTGACTGGACCTTTTGGACTAATAGCGCAATATTCCCTACTTAAGGTAACTGCACTCTTCATGTGTATTCTTATTGCTGACTTAGTTAGGCTTTTTTTGTTCACGCTACCAGAGTTGAATGCAAAAACCTGCCTCTTCTGCCTCATATCACATGTTGTTCTTTGGATCAGGAACATGAGGTGGAAAAAATGTTCACCCTCAAGACCGGCCGGCTCCCCTCGGCCGATGTCAAAAACATCATCTTCTTTGTCCGTCCAAGACTAGAGCTCATGGATATTATTGCTGAGAATGTATTCAAGTAAGTTTTATGTGTCTCGCTTTCAAAACATGGTCCTTTAAAGACAGTCCAGGATTTTAAATCCCTGAAAGTCACCCTCTACACGACTAACTGCCCATGCCTTGTATTTTGTGTTGTCAGTGAAGATAAGCTGCATTCGACCCGTGACTTTCACATCCTTTTTGTACCCCGGCGGAGCATGTTGTGTGAACAAAGGCTGAAGGAGCAGGGTGTGCTTGGCTCCTTCATCAACATTGATGAGTATATCCTGGACCTGATTCCCTATGATGGTGACCTGCTGTCCATGGAATATGAAAGTGCCTTCAGGGTGTGTTTAATCTTTGCATTTAAAAGAAAAATGAAGTATCCCACTACTCTTTAAATGAAGTGCCTTCTCTCAAGGCAGCTTTATTTATAGCACATTTCATCGTAGGCAAGGTGACTTGGTGACCCTCTCATGATTATAAGTACAACATTTAAAAACAAAAGACCTAAAGACAAAGTAAAACAAAGTAAAGAAATAAAAGATATCTTACTAAAATTATAAAGCACGAAAAGAAATGCAGTGCAAGAAAAAAACTGCTTTGAAAGAGCACAATCATAGAGGGGGGGGGGGCATTTTTAATAGAAAAATTATCACTGATTCAGCTAATTACGTCCAATGCATGTTGGGTTGTACGACATCCAGTGGTCAAGATAGAGATTACAATCATTTGGATCACCCATTATTAGCAGCAGTGTCCATCACATGATCAGTTGGCAGACAATTGTGGGATAAAAAATTCTGTAACATGAAAGAATTATAAAAACCAATAATGGTTTTTTCCTGAGTGTGATATTAATTTATTTTGCATTGTCTTACAGGAGTGCTACTTGGAAAATGACCAAACAAGCCTTTACCACACAGCCAAGGGTCTTATGACATTACAGGCATTGTATGGCACCATTCCGCAGATTTATGGGAAAGGAGAATGTGCGCGGGTGGGCAAAGCAGAAAGAATTGAGCAACAAAGCATTTTATTGTGTGTCGACTGATATTTACTGTCTGACTTTTTCTGTTTGCTATTAGCATGTTGCCAACATGATGCTGAGGATGAAAAGGGAGTTTGCAGGTATTCAGAATCAGATCCTGCCCGTGTTTGACACCCTGCTTCTCTTAGACCGGAATGTAGACCTGCTAACTCCTCTGGCTACACAACTCACATATGAAGGTCTCATCGATGAGATATATGGAATCACTAACGGTAAGGATATACAGCTCCTTTTTCATCTATAACTGCTTCAGACAACAAAGTGTATGCAGAAATGTGGTTCAGATTGCACGACTGTCTTGTGTCCTATGTGTTGTGTTGTGTTATTTTTGTTATTTTGACTTCAAAATGGCGCCGCGTGAGTGGCTGCCTTTCCAGCAGCTCCTATATTTTGTTGTTCTACTTCTTCCTTTCATAACTTTGTTGCTGTGAAATGGGAATTTCTCCATTGCGAGACTAATAAAGGTTTCCTTATCTTATCTTATATATATTCATGAAATATGTCTTACTCCTTTGTTTTGTGACCAGATTCTTTCATTTGCAGGTTATGTCAAGTTGCCACCTGAGAAGTTTGCCCAGAAAAAACAAGGTGAAGCAAGTAAAGATTTGCCCACAGAGCCCAAGAAGCTGCAACTCAATTCAGCAGAGGAGCTTTATGCCGAAATCCGTGACAAAAACTTCAATGCTGTTGGCGCAGCACTCAGTAAAAAGGCCAAAATTATTTCTGCTGCCTTTGAGGTTGGTCCTGCTTCAACTTTAAACCACCCCGACTTGTTTATCCACTCTTAAACCTGCAAAGATGTGTGCTATATTTACAAAAGCTACTCAAATGCTATGTTGTCATCTCTTTCTGAGAGCCTAACTGAATTACAATCAGATAAAATTGTAATCTGATATGTTGTCACGAAGGTTTTGAGGGAAAATCCATTTGATTAGGGAGTTGATGGTAAGTGTAAAGAGATAAGATGAAGTACGTTTTTCATCAGGAAGCGTAACAATATCCCCATTGCTTTCTTATCAGCTTAGTGTGGCAGATTAACTTTCGATATGTCATATTTGTTGTCTTATTTTACAGGAACGACACAATGCGAAAACAGTGGGTGAAATTAAGCAGTTTGTTTCGCAATTGCCTCATATGCAGGCAGCAAGGAGCTCTCTGGCCAACCACACATCCATTGCAGAACTCATTAAGGACATAACAAGTCTGTAAACAATCAGTTGCTGTGCTTCCTTTTGCACATCGGATGAAGAACAAAAGTTTGTTTAACTACCAAAGTTTGTTTCACTGGGTTTTTTTGTTTCAGCATCTGAGGCGTTCTTTGATAACCTAACAGTGGAGCAGGAGTTCATGACTGGAGTTGAGACAGACAAGGTACCTACCTGTAGTCTTTGAACCCATCTTTATTCAAACTATTGCATTTATATATTTTTAGTGCAGGTTTGCTGTCAAAAACAGATTTGATGTTTTGAGAAATTATGTATTGGGTATATCTTTAATATCTTGGATGTTTTATAACTCAGGTGAACACGTACATTGAAGACCGCATTGCCCAAAAGGATCCCCTCATCAAGATTCTGCGGCTCGTGTGCATGCAGTCCGTTTGTAACAACGGCCTGAAACAGAAGGTCCTTGATCACTACAAGCGGGAGATTCTCCAGGTAGAGTGAAAAATAAAATGAAATTTAAAAATATGTCCAATAAATCTGTTGTAATCTATGACGGATACATTTTATTGAATGGACAAACATTTCGGAACATCTGGTGGTTCCTCTTGCAGCAAGTTCAAGAAAATGGAAATGTGGAGGTGCCCTGGTATTAAATGTGCAATTGTCCAAAATGTTTTTGTAAAATGAACAATTAAGGTTTCGGTGGAAGTGATAGGTTTGACGCAATATGTAATTATGTTATTGTGTATGGTTGTGCTTTTTCTCTATAGTGTATCATGATACAATGTGGTTTATTCCTTTACTCTCTTTTTTGTCAATAATGATATCTTTGGTGACATCCATTAATTTGTATCTACATGTCTGCTTTTCTTTTATATAAGACCTATGGCTATGAGCACATCCTGACACTGAACAACCTAGAGAAAGGGGGTCTTCTGAAACCACAGACCAGCTCAAGGAATAATAACCCTACTATTAGAAAAACCCTTAAATTGTGGATGGAAGATGCAAATGAGCAAGTATGAATAGCAGGGAATTACATGTTTTAACTTTTAACTGTGATGAGGACATGGTTATATTTAGTGAGTTGATGTTGTCTTTCTCTCAGAACCCCAATGACATCTCCTACGTGTACAGTGGCTACGCACCATTAAGCATCCGACTCACCCAATTGTTGGCCAGGCCAGGGTGGCGAAGCATCGAGGAGGTGCTGAAGATGCTCCCGGGTCCACACTTTGAGGAGCGCCAGCAGCTGCCTGCTGGACTCCACAAAAAACGTAAGAGCCAACACAAACAGGCTTCTTTCTGCCTGCAAGACATAGATAAGAGTAAGGCTTTGTTTGTGTGAGAGCAAAAGCGAATGAGTAGATGGATCGCACCAGGCTGACATTGTTACCCTACCTCTGGCAGTTTGCACTTGTTTTTGTATGTGTACATGTGGTTAAAGAGAGGGATAGATAAGAACACAGCATTTATCAAGTCACCACCAGCACTGCCATATTGGCAGTTGGAGGTGTCAACACTGATGGGAATGACACTCACTTTGAAATATGTTAATTAGAACTCTGAAATTAGATTCAGTGGCTTGCTTCTGCTTGCCCATGTTAGAACAGATTTTCAAAGGTGATAATAGAATAGTCTCAGCAGAACTGATGAATAATTGGATGCTTTTAATGTTTATTTTTTTCTAGTCATGGCTTTATGCACCTATAGTTGTATATCACTGTATATCTCAAAGTGTGGATCAAAAAATGACAGCTACAATCAGGTTTGTATAATACTGGATGTGTGTGAGATGACATCTATGACTAACTTGCAGGCCAGCAGGGGGAGAACAGGACAACACTGGTGTTTTTCCTGGGAGGAGTGACATATGCCGAAATAGCAGCTCTCCGTTTCCTTTCTCAAATGGAGGACAGCGGGATGGAATACGTTATTGCGACAACCAAACTCATCAATGGTGCATCTTGGATCAAATCTCTCATGGACACACCCGAAGCTCAGATGCATTGAGTCAACTGTGACACACCTGCACACATCAAACAACCCTTTGATTGACATCTCTTCATGTTAGTATCAGCATGCTGCAGGTGTCTCATTGATGTCCATGTTAGGGAAACGGATTGCGCTCTTTCTGTTCCTGGATTGTACTGAGGTAATGAAAAACTGGCTTATTGTTACTATACACTGTGAGAAAGTCACTTCTCTATTCAGAAGCTATTGTATGTATTAATAAAGCGTTTGTCAGGAAAAATGTATTTATTAATTTTTTTACAATTATTGTTGATCGTTCCTCTGTGTGTATGCTTCTTCCCTTTCAGATGAAATATATTAACTAAATCAAGAAGTTAAACTGGTCCCTCTATTATTCAATATTGTCTGCAACACTACTGATGTGAATGCATCTTTTTTTTTTTTTAACAGGATTTTGATGAGGGAGGTGAGAGTAGCGCTGTCATCACTGGCCCAGCCCTCGGAAGGAGCAATTAGTGCAGTAACAGGCCTCCCGATCAGCCGATAATGCTCCTGCGCCGTCTGGAGAGCTCAGGCCTCAGCATCCTATCATTTGACAACACAGGACACTGATTGAATTAGGAAGCCATTTGCTCAATGTTCCGGCAGAGAATAACTGTGCGGCAGCAAGGCTTTAGGTCTTCAGTCAATATCATCTCCTTGTCTTTACTGTATAAACAGGTCTCCCTGCTGACAGGGCATACTCGGTGTACTCTTCATGGATAAATCCATGTTTTTTTTCTAATTAGATTTATGAGTAAGGTTTGCTTGGTGGGTTTTATATTATACTAGTGTGGGTCTGAGGAGCAGGTGCACAGGAGGCATAACTACCATTAGGATCAATCCCAGGGGAATAAAATCCTTGTGATCGGTTCTTGTCTTTGGCTCCTCCTCAGCTGGGAGTTGAAAGGCTGCAGGTTGCACCAGCCAACTTCGCGGCTAGGAGAGTAACCGCCCGCCCTGTGAACACCGCCGGTCCTCCTTCAACAACATCAAGGTATGAGTTTTAATTTAAAGCTACAATAATGACGACTGTTGCTAGTGGATGTTTGGATGCTTTCATTTTGATTAATATATCATTTGTTTACCATTTACCGGAATACAATTTAACTGCATATAGCTTTATGATGCTTCATAAACAGTACATTATTTTATAAGTGTGTCTTATTTTAGCAAGTAGTACATACAGCATTTTAAAAATTAAAGTCTTGAAAGACTTCCTCTTGGACAATTAATGGTTTGACTGCAACTTCTATCACAGTTTTACATTTCACTGGTCCTTTTTTTTTTCATGTAAATTTGTTTTCATATTATTGTGCTTATTTTTAGTTACGGCCTTTTCTGAGTGTGAATTTTGAAGAGCATAGATTTATGAGAGCTAAAGTAATGACTGAAGAGGCGTTGTTTGTGAAATTAAGATCAATACTGAAACCTTTTAGTGCAATCTGCAGATTAATTATTAAACAGTAGTCAACATGAGAGTGTGTCCTCTAATACAATTGCTTGAATTTAAATGCTATACATTATTTATTTGCTTCATTATTTCGTGTCGTGACAAGTGTGTGTGTTTGCAGAATGGGACGAGGTGGGAACCAGGGACACCTGACTCTTGCTGCTCCCAGGCACAAGACACAGGAGGTGCATCTGGATTCCGAGCCTTTGTTTATCCGCTTCCTGCGGACATTCAGGGAAATCCTCAAATTTGTCCTCTTCAGCTACACTGTGCTTTTCGGTTCCTTGCTTCTCGCCCGTTGGACCACTTACTACATGGTGGGAAAGTAAAACGACAAAAAAATTGAACCTGCACTTGGACGTGGAGCTCTGTACTCAAATTGAAGAGGTTTCATTTTGGACTCGAAATCCACACCTCAGTAATGCTTTAAATGTAAACATTTTTTCCTGCTTCACTAGTCTATACCCATCACAAAAAAATGTCATAATTTTGTAAGAATGCAAATAACCAAACTTGCTGTTGCAGGTAAAAGAGGAACAATTACAATCAACAATTTGAATTGCATCAAACTTTGCTTTAAATTCATTGGTGTGTGCATTCTGGAACTGTTAGTTTTGATGCAATGTAAAATTGATCACAGCAAATGATGTCACAGTACGAAATGTGCCGTCCAAAACATACGAATAAAACGCTTTTACATCTGGAATACACTATTACTGATTCCAAGCGATTAAATAGACATTTTGCGGAGGTTGAAATATGATATTTAGCAAGCGGGACAGACAAAATATAAGGATGCGTATATGTCTGAATTCGGACTGTATTTGTTCGCTGTTTTTACTGCTTGGATACTCATCTCAAGACACTAACCAGGCCAAGAAATTATATGGCAGATATATGTCCAGGGCCTCTTTTACACCTACAATAAAAGGACCCTGATGCCTATACTTAATAATGTCCATGTACCTGTAACACGCCTTGTTTTTTCATTTGTTTTTTTTTTTTTGTCCTAGTGTTTGTGTTGTGCGTTGTGTG